>PVIA01005368.1:8122-116984 GCA_004024845.1 Tonatia bakeri
CCTCACCACCACCACCATCCTCACCACCAGCATCCTCACCACCACCACCACCATCACCATCACCACCACCGTCACCACCATCATCACCACCATCATCACCACCTGGGTCACCGTCCCTGCCACCGTCATGGTTAGCGCCCTCCCCCACAGACAGCACCGGGTACCTACTTCCTCCAGGGCCCGGAAGGCGCTCACAGCGTGAATCCACGCCAGGACAGGACCTTTGTTGTCTGTCGCTCCTCGTCCGTACAATTTCCCTGGAAAACAGGGGAAGTGTTTTCAGGGGCACCGGGAGACCTCTGCCAAGTTGAGTGACTTCGAATCAAAGGCCGTCCTGTGGGCCACCACTCCGACACCCCCTCTCCTCCCAGGCGCGGCTCTGGCTCTGAAGTCCCGCAGCGCGGTTTCTCCAGCACGAATGGCGAGGCTGCCAGCTGGTCAGAAAACGCGTGGAGCTGTTTGGCCTGAAGAGCGACTAGCTGTTTTCTCCAAGTCCGTGGAACAGGGTCGGAGGGTCTGTCACCGAGTGTCACGGAACCTAGCCCTTCACTCGGGGACTTCACAACTCGCAAGAGGATGAAAAGAGGGCGCCTGTATCTCCACGAACCTTTCTCCTGCTTTTCCTTAAAAAGCAGCACATTTGGTGTTTTTGGAAAGAAAACATGTGACCAAGATGACTGTGCCCCTCACCGCCCAGGGCTCCTACTGGGGAGCTGCTTCCCCCAGGGGCCCGCGGGGCTGGGGTTCTGTCGCAGAGGCGAGACAACCGGCCTCCGTGGGCAAGCTTGGACAAGATGGAGACCCTGAGAATGGCCTTTTTTTTTGAGGGGGTAGTGGGGAAGGGAGGGAGAAAGAGAGGGAGAGAAATGCCCATCGGTTGCCTCTCGCATGCACCCCAGTCCGACCAGGGACTGAACCCCCAGCCCAGGCATGTGGAACCGAAAGGGCCACCTTTCGGTTTGCAGGGCGCTGCCCCGCCAACCGGGCCATAGCGGTCTGGGCGCATCTCGTTCACTCCTGAAGACAGGTCAAGACTGGAGGCAGGGACAGGAGGCACCTCTGGAGCCCCTCGGCCCGGAGAGCAACCCCACATCCACAGGAGCACCTGGCCCCGGGTGGCGCCCGCCACTGACCGTCCACCTCCATCAGCGTGAATGGGGCGGCGAGCCAGCCATCAGCCTGCGCCGCGGGCTGCACGTCCAGGTGCCCATAGAAGCACACCGTGGGCTTCCTCGGCTCGTCCCCCAGCTCGGCCAGGACCACAGGGGGGATCGGCAGAGTCTGACCGTCAGGCAGCTGCGGGGGAAAACAGGTCACTTTTTTTCAATAAATGCTGCTTTTGGTTCTTCTGGAAACCTCACAGCCATGACACTGGGAGGCCTTGTAGAGCCCACTTAGCTTTCTGCCCACCCTTCAGCTGGCTCTCGGAGGGGCACCCCGAGACCCTGGCAGTTAAAACAGGACGCATGGCTAGAACGAAGCACTTCGGCAGACACAGAGGGCAGGGAGCCGAAATGGGGTGGGCACAGCTGGAAGCCACTGGGAGACTCCTCACTACTGACCCAGGTGGCGCAGGGCACCAGGGGTTAAGGTGTGTGACCGAGTGGCAATGACAGGCAGCAACCCATTGAGAAACTGGGTTGTTGGAGAAAGACACTTTGGGGCTTCAGGGAAAAGGCGGCGTGAGAGCTGTGAGAAGCCTGCGTGTGGGTGTGAACCACATGGGCCTCTCTGGAATGAGCCGCCCTCGCTCACCCCCTCCCCTTGTGCTGCCCAACCCCCCTCCCTAAGTCCTGACAGGAGGAGAGGTCAGCACCAGGGCCTCCTGTGGGACAGGGAGGAGCTCTGCGTCTGACCTGGGACCAAGGCCACTAGGGGTGTTTCCATGGAGGCTCAGGGCAAGCCCCACCCCGCCCCTGGCAGGGGGAAGAGTGGCCTGTGCGCAGGGAGGTGTCAGGGAGTGAGGGGCTGCCAGCACCTGCTGAGAGCCCAAGTCCACGAGGTCCACGCGGGCACCCAGGCGCCGGAGTGCTGCTGCGGCCAGGGCCATCATTCTGAGCAGCTCTCGTCTGAGGCGGGGCACAGGCTGAACCGAGTCACTCTCAACGGCCACCCACTCCTTGAGTGTCTGTGAGGCACGGGGACAGGGAGATGAGCAAGCACAAGTCCCAGCACAAGCTATTTTGACACAGAGTGTGGCAGAGCCCTGGACCTAAAGCTGCTCGTGGGAGGCACCGCTCTGGGTGGCGTCTGTGGGGGAGGGGTTTCAGCTGCGTTTGGGGGTGGAGGGGACTTCAGAGAGAGCCCTGTGCCAGCTGCCACTCAAGGGACATCCCTAGGTCAGAAGTGCTAAAAAGGAACCCAGCGCCCCTTGCAGGAGGGATGGCCGGGAAGGCTCTCACCCCTAAATCTAATGAACAGCGACTGTTTTAATTCAACGAGGAATCACAGGTAGGTTACATGGAATTCAGTTGTCAGGCAAAACCCCACATCTCCCAGCAACCGGCCATTCACCCCCGACCCCGAAGGGATCGCACACCAGTGCCCCACGTGCAGACCCCACCCCCGACCTGCACAAACTCGTCCTGGTGGCAGTCGATGTACCGGAAGAGCTTCTGGACCAGCCCGGCGGGCGGCGAGGGCGGCGAGGACATGCCTCCCAGGAGCAGCAGTGGCAGAGCCAGGACAGGTGCAGCCGGCAGGTGAGCCAGCGACGGGCGGAATCAGAGTGAGCGCTGGGGTTGGACTCCGACCCTGCAAAGACTCGGAGGAAGTCGGTTCTCCAACAGCCACTAGGCCCAAATAACGAACAGCATTGGACCCGGAAATCTCTGGCGTTCTCTTTCCCCAAATGCTCCGTTTTCAACCCTCAAGCACAGCAGCGAGACAGAAACAGACCTTTGTCACCCTGTTCCCGTGACAGTCTTGCCTGTCGGCCACTTCCCTCTGCGTCGTGACCCAGCACACGTGGTGTGGAGGGCACTATTTGTGAGGGGGCGAAGTGTGATCAGTTTTTAAAAATCTTTGTGTCTGATTCACCACTTTGTTAGAAAATGCGTTTTGTAAGGACTGGGCAAACTCCTGCGCAGTGCTGGCGTGGGGGGTTCTTTCTGTCCACTCCTGAGGCTGGGGTACTTCACAGAGGACCGTACAGCCATGCCGTGATCAACACCACAGGAGAAACAGATAATTCACAGCCGTTGGCCACCCAGCCCCCCTGGGAGCTGCTGGCCAACGGCTGGCTTGTGTGTCCCTCCCCGTTCTCTGCTTCTGCCCCCGAGAGGTCCCTTCCTTCCCTCCGGACCAATGTGGGACCTGCCCTTCCATCCATGGTGGCTCCAGGCCGCAGAGCAGAAAACTAGACAGCTGGACCTCCAAGCTCGGAACTAACTCATTATCCCCACCCAAGACGTCTCCTCCTCATCGGCTTTTGCACATTTTGAAAACAGACTTTACTTTGGAGAGCCCCGTCGTGTCCGGGCAGCCTCTCTCCTCGGCCTCCGGCTCTGGGCAACAACACAGCCAAGGCGGGGACCTGCGTCCGGACTACACAGAGCCACTACCAGGCACTAATCCAGGACAAGTCAGCCCAACTTGAATAGACATTTCTCCGAAGACAATAGGCAAATGATTGGTTAAGCGAGGGGAAAGGGGCTCCATCCACATCGTTGGCCACCAGGGAAGCCTGAATCAAACAACAAGGAGACGCCACCTCACACCTGCTCTCAGGTTAAAATCACGTGTCAGATGAGGACAAGTGTCCACAAGGGTGTGGAGACGCTGGAACCCGGGGACACTGCTGCCGGGGACGCCGAGTGGTGCAGCCGCCCTGGAAAACTGTCTGTGTGTCTGTCTGTCTGTCCTCAGGTGATTAAACCTCTGCCGGCCGTTCCACCCTCAGTCACGTCCTCGAGGGAGGTGAAGATGGGCGTCCGCGCAGAAACTCCTACGTGGTGTCCGCGGTAACCTCGTGCACTGTAGCCATGACCCGAGTGTCCGTCAGTGGGTGAGCAGGTGAGCAGAGCGTGGGGTGCATGCACGCACGACGGAACGCCGCTCGGCCACGGAAAGGAAGGATGCCAGCGCATGCCGCAGCGTGGGGGAGCCCTGGACACCGTGCTCGGAGCGAGGTGCCCAGCCCAGCAAACCACACGTGGTGCCAGCACCCCCTGCCCCCAACAGGAAGCCCCCAGAAACACAGTCAGACCCGGAGACAGGAAGCAGATGGTGGCGGCCTGGGCTGGCAGAACTGGGGGAGATGGGGAGGGACTGATGGTGACGAGCAGGGGCTTCTTTCTGGGGTGACGGCAAGTTCTGAAGCTGGTTTGGCAATGACTGTGTGATTCGGAGCATACTGAAAACCCCCGAACTGGACACTTTCAATGCATGAATTGTAAGGTATGTGAGTTACATCGCAATACAGTTGCAATAAAAATAACAACCATAAATATAATCACTCATTCTGCAATATAAACATATTATCCAGCATGAAAAGTGTCTATAAGGGAAGCTGAGAAGTGGGAACATTCAAGGTCAAAGTGAGGCAGGCTCCTTCACAAGCAGATTAAGAGTCTGGCCCATAGATGGCGCCGACGAGCCGCCCCTGAGCATCCTTTGCCTGGATCCAGCCGAGCTCCCTGGGGCAGAGCTGAGACCCTGGGCTGCACGTGAGTCAGGAGGAAAGGACTCCTGAGGACCAGCAGCGTCAGGAAAGGACGTGCTGGCGCCCAGGAGAAGCTCTCTGAAATGCAGTGGGCTGTTTTTTGCAGCTGATCCATGCCATTTCTGTTGAAAAACTGGGTGGTGCTCCTTTCAATAAAAAATGAAATGGGGCATTTAAAGAAAAAGGAAGAGAGCCGTGGTCTTGAGGGCTGAGAATGGTAGGGATTTCAGGAGTGGCCCCCACCCTTCCCAACAGGAAGGGCTGTCCCTGGTGGCAGTGCTGCCCCATGGTCTATAGCACCGGCTTTCCCACAGCGCCCCGTGGAGGGCCCCCGGGCCACGGGCTGTGGCTGTGGGGATGGACTGTAACAGCCTGCGTAGGGCCCCTGCCCCCGAGTCTCTCTCTGTCTGTTTCCTCGGGTTTCAGTCATACTTGGCTTAGAACTAAGTCCACAACAAGGACCTGAAGGGCCAGGGGCTACTCCGGGGTTTCACCTGTGC
The DNA here is from genome assembly GCA_004024845.1 of Tonatia bakeri. Lineage (NCBI taxonomy): Eukaryota > Metazoa > Chordata > Mammalia > Chiroptera > Phyllostomidae > Tonatia > Tonatia bakeri. The sequence continues at coordinate 13,286 of PVIA01005368.1, forward strand.
TGGAGGACAAGCAGGGGCCCAGGCAGGGCCGGGGAGCAGAGCTGGAGGCTCGGTCTCAGAGTTTTCTTGGTGGGGCAGGTAGCCCAGGCGCAGCCGGAGACGCCCCCCTGCGGGACCCTCTTGGAGGGAACCCTGCGTGCACCCTAACCCCCTGCTAACTCCAGCTCGAGGTTCTTCGACGTGGAGTAATCAGGGCCCCCGCGCTGAGCCTCACTTCAAATGCCTGAACTCTGCAGACTTTCTGCAGTGGTGCCCACGTCCTCCGTGGTGGACCCACCCCACGCCGTCCTCTCCCCATCGACTCAGCTTCTGTCCTCAGCGCCCCTCTTCCCACAGAGCCGGTGGCCTGGGTTCCACCTCCTTCCCTGCTCTCTGTGTGCTTAGCTGCCAGCAGCCTGGGTGACTTCAGAATTGCCACGGGCTGCGTTATCCAGTGACACTCAGGGTGCCTCTGTCTCCTGCCTGGAAAACAGCGGGCAGACCCAGCGGGGGCTGGGAGTGAGGTGCGCAGTTTGCTGCTGAGCAGAGTACAGAATCACAGTGAGAGCATTCTGGCCTCCCCCTGCACAGGGCCTGCACCCGGCCTGGTTCCTCCCCGTCAGAACCCTTTCAGCCGAACCCTTTCCCATCAGAAACTCCATGCTGGTCAACTTGGACACCAAGAACCCCACCTACCAAGTTGCTGACAGTCCCGTGTGGCTCCTTTACAAAGGTGGCTCTGCCCGTGACTGAGCTGACGGCTTTGCAACAATACAGGAAAAACGCCTTATTAGTCTATCTCACCACCACGGGATTAGAAATAAAAGCCGAACCTCCCCCTCCCCCCACAGGCCCTTCTGGACTGTTAATTCCCTGTGGAGCTGGACGGGGCCAGGCATTCCTGCCCAGGTGGACTCTGGCAGCAAGCCTTGAGGACGGAGCTGGTCAGGGCGTGGCTTTCGGAGGGCGGCCGGCGGCCTGGACACACTTGGGGAGGACGAACCCGATTACAGAAACAGAATTCTCCTGAAAGCCCTAAGAGCTACAAGCTTCTCTATCGCCCTCCAGTCTCGGGTGTGATGGGCAAGTCGGACCTCCAAGAAGCACTCAGCTCAGGCTCAGTCCCGAACCTGAGGTGATGCCCACCCCCACGTGCTGCTGGTGGGAAGGCCCAGTGAGGACACGGCAGTGCTTGGAAGCAGGGATCACCAGATATGGGGGTACAGGAGCAGCCTGGCGCAGGCCGGGGAGCAGGGAGGGCTTAGAATCAGGTTCCAGCTGGTGCTGACCACTGGCGTGGGCAAGTGGCCCAGGCTGGACACAGCACAGGTCTGCCGGGCTGTCCTGAACGAGGGAACCCGGAGAGGACGTGGGTCAAGGCCTTGAGAGGCTCCTCCCTGCTAGTTCCCCGGAGGACAGCTCCCTCCCTGGGGCAGGCCGGGATGTGAATCCTAGAGGCAGGTGGGGGAGGGACAAAGGTTCTTCCTAGGTCTTTGGCTTCTTAAAGACAACCTGCTTAAAATCACATTTCACGAAAGGCCAATCTGGGCTGAGGCTGTCTGCCCTTACAGCTCCTGGTACTGCCTCAGTACAGATGCAGATTCTCTGGTCTGTTCTCAGTTTTCCTTGGGATGAATGCCGTAGCATTGTGGTGGTTTAACAGGCAGGCAGGATGGTTGCCCCTCCCCCCATCTGTGTCTCCCCCGCCCAGCGATAAGAACTTCAGCCAGGCCTACTTCCCCCTCTGGTGCTGTCAGCTGTGGCCTGGAGTCCTTGCTGGGAGCAAGCTGCCTAGGGCAGCAGAGTCCACTACCTCTGGATTGCCCCCTCCCTATCCCCATGCTAAGTGCAGCTGGGGTTATAGGCCCTGGGGCAGAGGTCATGAGCAGGAGATGGCACCGGGGGCAGAGGAGGTGTCCACACCAGCCCGGCCTGGCCGTGTAGACCTCATGTCACTGAGATGCATCTGAACCGCCCTCAGGGGGGGGGGGGGCCCTGGTGGGTTCAGCCGCAGCAGCCGGGCCCATGTCCTAACTAGTACGTGGTGGTCGAAGGACCCACACAGGTCGGGTTCAAACATTCTGACCCAGATACCATGAACTCACAAGGGCAGACTGAAGCTGACTTTCCCTGTGGTCGGAAAGGCCCCTCTCCGCCCTGCCCTCCTGGGTCAGGAGCGTGCCCAGCCAGGTTCTGCCTTTCTCCCTGTGAGGACAGGCAGCTACGTTGTACAGGAAAGCAAATAGCAGACCTGGGATTCTGGGGGTCCCCAGACAGCCTGTGCGCCGTCCCCTTAGTGGGCAAAGCCTTTCATCTCTGAGCAGGACTCCAGGTAAAGTGCAAGGACCCTCGGGCACACAGCCCAGAGGACTGGGTCCCTGAGTGCACAGTGACCAACAGCAGGCTCTCCTCTGAGGATGAGCCTCCCTGGGGACCAGAAGGAAGGCAGGCGGTCAGGCGGAGATGCCGAGGGGAGAGCCCAAGGCTTCAGGACACTGTGCAGGCGACCCAAGGGGCGGGGGCGGGCCCTGAGAGTAGAGGTGGCAGAGAGGCCATGGGGGCCGAAAGAACGACGTCTAGGGCCACCATTCAGCTAGGTCATGTGAAGGAACAAGGCCCAATAACAGCAGCCCTTTTCCTAACCGAGTTCTGACCTGCGAGTCAAGGTGGTCAGCAGGTGGACTTTCAAATGCACAAGGCCCTGCTTCCTGCTTACTCGGGACTGTGCACCCGCTGGGCCAATCAAGTCTCTATTCTGTTTAAATGACCTGGAGTTTTGGTGCCTGGGCAGCGTAAGACAAGGGGACCAGGACAGACACCTTCCTCACGCCTGGGAGGGGCTGGGAGAGGACAGCCCACACCCACCTTGCCCCCCACCCCACCCCGGCCCCGCCCCGTGTGCTGTGAGTCAGCGGGCAGTGATGCGTCCAGGGCCCCTTCACACTCTTTATTTATCTGCACAGCCTGAGACCAAGTGACCCTCCCAGGCAGGGTCAGGGTCAGAGGGTCCAAGAGAAGACAGGAGAGGCCCGCCACAGTTACAGCATTCGGAGAAGGGCGGGACAACGAGAGGCCAGGAAGGGGACAGGTGCCCCGACCAGATTCTCCCAGGGGGGGCCCGACCCTGGATCAGAGGCCAAGGTGGGGCCAGGAAGCGTTGAGTCCTCTGTTCAGCCAACTGGATGTCGACCAGAACTGTCTACAGAAGACCTCCTGACGTTAGAGCTGGAAACCAAGTCACGCTGGGCACCCAAGAACTGGGGGGCCACTCACGGCCACGGCTGGCGCAGGTCACGTCACTCCCGGGGCAGGTGGGGGCTCTCGCGTCCACTCGAGGACGAGGAGGGAGACAGGCTGCTCTCGTGAGCGGTCGGGAGAGGGTGCGGGCAGAGGGCCCTCAGTCCTTCAGCTGCGACACCTCGTACAGGTACGCAGCCATCATCTTGGTTCCTTCTATGTAGTTATGCCTAATGGGGAGGAACAGTCAGCATGGTGGCTGGTGTCCTGCGGCCCGGGCACAGTGGCAGTCTGAGAGTGCCCGCCGTCCTGGCTGGCCGGCCCCGAGTTCTGCCTGACTTCAGAATTTGGGCACCTGGTTCGCAAGCACAGGCGCAGCCTGAGTGTCCCACCGGGTACCTGTCCTGGCCCTGGGGCCTTGGGTATTTGGGGCCTCACAGGGTCCTGACTATGAGAGACCTGGCCTGTGTCACGGCCTCCCTCTGTTTCTGTGGGTCGGAGCCTCTGGCCCCCGTCCTAGGACCCAGGTTTCTGTCCCTCCCCCCGCCCTCCAGGCAGGGTCTCGGCCAGCTCAGTCCATGACCCCATGGTGGCCCCTGCTTTCTGTCCTCCTCAGCCCTTCCTCACAGCCTCAGGTCCTCCCTGCCTGTGTAGGTCTCTCCTGCCACAGCCAGGTCAGAGGCCAGCTCTGTCTCTGCCGCCTACCAGAGCCCCACGGTGCCTGTGGAGGCCACAGGCGCACAAAAGCAGCCTGAGAAGCTCCCACCAGCATCCGGATGTTTCCAGAGGGGAAAGTGCAGAAACACAGACCACCGGGCGACCCCTGAAGAACGGCCCACAGGCCTCCTTCCCTGCCCCCCACCAGAAGTGCCACCCCCCAGCCCGCCAAGGACAGATGGGACAGAGCACGGGAAGAGGGGCCCAGAAACAGCGTCTCGGCGGCAGGGCGGGGAGGCTTGGCTCCCAGGGTATGTCCCACGGGCCCCCGAGGAGACAGGCCCAGGCCAGCATGCGGGCTGGAGTCTCACCTGTTGAGCTTCTCGTTCTGGGAGTGAGCGCCGTCATCGGCCGACCCCACGGGCAGCAGCATGACATTTTTGCCCGTGGCCTCCTGAAAAGTCAGAGTCACGGGAATACTGCCACCTTCCCTGGTCAAGTCTGGCTCCACGCCAAAAACTGGGGGGAATGACATAGAAGAAACGGTGAGCCTTGGAGCTGGGCCCCTACAGACCTACTTCCTGCCCCCACAAGACCAGACCCTGTGTGAGGCCTGGGACGGTGGCCCCGTCCCGGCAGCTGGCGGTGCAGCCCAGCCCATACACCCACCTCCTCAGCGCCTCCCCACACAGCACATGCGGCCGGGGGCCCGGGCATCGTCCCCGGGGGGGGGGGGGGGTCCTGACCTGTCTTCAGGGCCCTCCTCCCGGCCATGTAATGCGGGTGGTTGAAGTCGGACACCCAGGGCTTCCCACCATGGCCCATGTACACCTTGAACTTGTTGGGGCTGTGCAGTTCAGCGAACTTCTCCGTCAAGTACTTTGTGACCTGAGCCACGAACAGAAGAAACACAGAGCGTCAGAGCTCGGCTCCGCCCCCGCTGCACGCGGTCCGTCCCACAGCCGGACTGAGAGCACAGGGCTCACGCCCGGCCCGCAGGCAGTCCGCCCGCGTTGCCCGAGCGTCGCAGTAGGTCGACAGAGGCCGCAGTGGGTCTGCGGCGGGTCTGCCCTGAGCCTGCAGCGAGTGCACGGGCCTCCCTGCTCGTCCACTGCAAGCCTGCCTCGGGTCCCCAACGGCCCCGCTTTCTGCCGTGAAACCCTGACCTGCACAACTGCTAACGGAAAAAGGGATTTCGTCAAGAATCAAAATCCGGTTATTTGAAGGTAAAAGGTAATGTTTTTATATCAAGCAATTCACCCTTTATGCAGGTATTTCCACGATTATAATATTTAAGTCAAATTTTTAAAAGTGTCTTTTGACCTGCTTCTTTATAAAAATAATCACGATCGCACCCAGACCAAAAACGGAGCCAGGTGCCGACCCAGGGACACCTCTGGATGACACAGGCCAGTCCGCAGGGTCCTCTCCCAACAGGGAGGCCATCACCTCCATCCCTCCAAACCTTCCTGTCCAAGGTGACTGCTTCCGGGAAGCCGGCCGGGCCTGCAGCTACCAGAATTCATCCCCTCTGAAGCCTTCCCTTTCTGGATCCTCCCCTCTGTTCCTCACCACGGCCCAGAGGCGGGTTCGCCGTAACACATCCCACCCAAAGTTACTGTCTGAGCTGAAGCCTTAGGACGGGGTCAGAGGTCAGGTTTTGGCACGCCTCAGCAGTGGCAAAGGCCACTTCTTGCACGTGATGCTTTTCTAGATGGCCTTTATCTCCAGTCAGCCTCTGAACTGCTACGCCCAGCGGTGGTGTGGGGGTACGGGTGGGTCCCCAGGTGTGTGGGCCCCGCGGAAGCTCTTCTGTCCCCCGAGCTGAGCCACCTCTCGGCAGCCCTCCCAGCAACCCGGCGCCCCACGTGCCTGCTCGCTGACAGCCTCGGGGGTCATGTTGGGCACCAGCCTGATGGAGAACTTGCCAACCACCTTCCTGGGAATCACAGTCTTGGCCCCGGAGCCGGAGAAGGCGCCTTCGATGCCGTGGAGGGACAGCGACGGGAACCGCCACCTGTGCATCAGGACGTCTTTCTGTAGAGAGCAGCGGAGGGTATCAGGGGCTGTGCTATCCGCCTTCGAGGAGACGGAGGTCACTGCCAGCCCAGCGTCAGCACCAGCACAGGAAGGAGGTGCCGACCGCGCCGGGGCTGGCAGAGGGGTGGGCCCAGCATGCTCCGGTACCTGCTCCGCGGCCCCAAGTGTGCCCTGTCCATGCCTCAGTGCGGTTCTGGACCACTCGGTTTAACAAAACGGATGACCAGAGCCACAGGCTCCTGCCGGTTCTGTGGAACCCAGGGAGGTCACAGTCCCGCGGACAGCAGAGCCTCAGCATGGCCAGAGGCACCAGGAAAAAGAGGGAGGCACAGCTCGGGCCGTCTGCTAACTCCTCCTGAGACCCATGGGGCCCAGTACGCGGGCGTAGTTCCCACAGGGGCAGGAAAGCCAGGACCGCCCACTGCACCCCAGGACCCACGTGCCCTCTGCACACGATCTTACACGCTTTGGCGCACCCGTCTCTGAAGAGATGGAAGGCCAGGGCCCGGCCGTGCTGCACCCCTGTACCCCAGGCCTGTCACTGGGGCTCAGCCATCACTGGATGGATGGAACGTGAGCCTACGTCCTCCTCCTAAACCAGGAGCTAAACTAACCACCAGTGATGACACTGCTTCCCCCACCCCGGCTGAAAGGGTGTCTTGTGCGGTTGGCAACTGACCACGGGCTCTGCGAGGTGGGCCTCATGCCCTCTGCCCACAGCCAGGGCATCCCACACGCAAGCAGGCGACAGCCACCTGCCTCCATGTCGGTCTGCTCTGCTCGTGCCCTCCAGTGCACATGGCGGCACCGGGCACCATGTGACCTTTCCAACCACCTCTAGGCACCCAGCCGGGAGGGGCCTGATTCCTCGTGAGGACTGCACCACCTGCCGGCCCGGGTGCCCACGGTCACGGCCGACCGTGCCGGCTCCCCGCCCCTCCCCACAGGTCCCGGCAGCGGTGGCCACGGCTGGGGTCGCACCTTGCAGCTGTGCCGCAGGGTCTGCGCCCCCACATCCTTGGCGTACTCCTCCAAGTCGAAGTCGATCTTGTCGTAGAGTTCCAGCTCCTCCTCCGTCACGGGTGCCACAGCCTCGTGGATGCCGGGCACCAGGATATTCCCCTTCCTGTCCGTCAGGGAGCCTGCGGGGGGCAGGGCGGTGCTCACTCAGCAGGCAGGCAGCTGGGAGCCCCGGGCCTGCAGCCGAGGCTGAGCGGGGCCAGGAGTCCGGGCACAAGGGCCTTGTGGAGACACTTCCCGGGCACACGGGCACACTCGGGCTCTGTAACAACCTGGTGAGGCAAGTGGTACCAGCTCCCCAGGTTAAGACAGAGACTGAGATTCAAAAGGGCAGGCGAGCTGTCCCCGGTCATAGACTGGGACACCCCAAGCAGAGCTCCTCCCTGAGCTGTGGGGACTAGAGCAGCCGCAGAGGAGACTGCAGTCCCAGGAACAGCGCCGGCTGCACAGCCGGCAGCCAGTGTCTGCCCGGGGAGAAAGCAGGTTCCAGGAAGAGAGGGCAGGGCCTACAGCCTTGCTGTGGCCAGATACAGCGTGGAAAGACCCAAGCAGATGCCCTCTGAGAGGCGTGGAGCTGCATCCTGGAGGCGAGGCAGGGTCCAGGGCCACAGGGAGGCAGAGGGTGGAGGCAGAAATGAAGGCTCGGTTCCCTGTCTTTTAAAGGGGACAGTGAGCGGAGGGAGGGAGGCAGGGAGCCTCAGAGTGACACAGACATGGGTCACACAGAAAGCCAGAATGCACTGGACGCAGGTGACAGCCAGGAAACGCCCACCCCTTCCTCGCAATCCCCACGTGCTGGCGGACACCCGCGCTTACCCATCAGCGCGATGAGGTCGGTCATGGCCTCGTGCACCGAGCCCCCGTACACGCCGGAGTGCAGGTCTCTGTCGCTGCACTCCACCTGCAGGGGACAAAGGCTGTGCTGCCGGGCTGCCCAGGGGGGAGCTTATTGTTACTGCGTGACAGTAATTTCAACCGAGGACATCCGCCAGTCCTGACAGGCAGTTTTAAAAATCAAAATTTGCTCCCTCAATGAGCTAAGCAGGGCGTTTCCTGAATTATAAAACTTGGAAGCAACAACAAAAAGTAACCTTGGAAATGCTAGCCACAGGTGAACCGGGAACACTGCCCACAGGTGAGCGAGGAGTGCTGACAGCCAGCCGGGGCCTGGAGCCCGAGGACCTGGGTCGGACACCCAGCCTCCGCTGCCTCGCTGTGTCACCAGGGCAGGGCAGCGATGGCTCGGGGCCCTGTCTCCTCCCCGTCTGTGACAGAGCAGGAAGGCCCGCCTCCCGCCCCCGTCGGGTTACAGGTGCGGCAGGCAGAATGGTGCCTTGCACACACACACACACACACACTGAGTGTGCAGGGTAGCAGCAGCTTGTGCACCTACAAACCACCCTCATGTGCAGGAGCTAACTTCGTCGTCATCACCTGGGCTGAGGGAACCCCACCACCCTCTGCAAAGAGGAAACGGCGGCTCAGCCCACCACACAGTGAGTGGCAGGTCCGTCCTCCCTGGTCCCAGGGCCCCCAAGGTCACTGAGTAGAGGGGTAAGAGCCAAGGGCTGAACACCAACACTTCCACTTTTTTTAATCCTCACCCGAGGACGTTTTCCCATTGCTTTTTTTAGAGAGGGAAGAAGGGAGGGACAGCGACATCGATGGGAGAGAAAAATATCAATCGGTTGCCTCCTGTATGCACCTGGACTGGGCTCAAACCTGCACCCCAGGCATGTGCCCTGACTGGGAATTGAACCTGCAACCTTTCCGTTAGGGAACGGTGCTCCAACCATCTGAGCCTCACCCGTCAGGGCGGAACACTTCACTGTTCAAAGGAAGTCTTTCCGAACGCTCTGTGAGTCCCAGCCCCCCAATGGGCTAGCCTCTGACTTGCGCTCCGCTGCTGCTAGACCCCGCGGCAGAGTGCGCCGGCGTGAAGGTGACGGCGCCGGCTCTGACGGCACCGGGCCCGGGGCGCCCCCGTGGTCTCTGCCACAGAGGAGTGGGTGCCCCGAGCCTGTGACCCACTGCCTGCTCCTGGCCCCCGCGGGCCAGGGAGGGCCGGCTGCCTGTGGTCGGGGGCCGCCGCGGACCTCGCAGAGCGCGGCACGCACCTCGATGAAGAAGTAGCAGATGCCCCGCAGGCCGTAGGTGATGCAGGGCTTGTTCTTGCCCAGCCAGTAGTTGTCGGAAATGCAGACGTAGTCCACGCCCTTGAAGAAGGTGTCCTTCCGGGCAAAGATCAGCTCGTCCAGGCCCTCGGAGCCCGACTCCTCCATGCCCTCCAGGCAGAACCGGAGGTTGACGGGGATCTCCTGTGATGAGGGGAGGGGGGGCGTCGGCGGGCACTCAGCGTTCTGTCTCAGAGACAGCACACAGGAAGCCACCAAGCATTTTCAAACCACCCATTTCCAGGACCCAGCTCCCTGCGGACCGAGCACTGGGGCTGGGCTGGCTTTGCGTGTCCGAGTGGCACCCCCGTCCCCAGGCCCCGGGCTGTCAGGGGACGAGGCTGGCTCCAGCCACGGTCACGTCCTCACTGAGAGTGCCTCGCTAGCCACCAGTCAGCGTGACGCGGCCCCTCGCCACAGGGGTCTCCGCACTGGGCCAGCGCAGGCCGGGTCTCTGACATGGCTCAGCGGCTCTCTCTGAACAAAACACAGGGTCTCTTAGGGCTGAGATCCTGGGCAACCTTTCCTCTCTACTTCCCGGCGTTTCTCAAACTTTCCAGGAGGAGTGCACACAGTTAAGGGACACATTTTAACCATCAAATGCATTTCCAGAGGCTGTGAGGCGTGCAGAGAAAGGGAGGGGTCTGTTCACCAACACGGCCCTCAGGCACGAGGCCTGCCCCCCTCCTGGAGCCCGGCCCCTGCCTCTGCTGAGCCAGCAGGTGTGTGGGTGGAACACCTTGAACACCGTAAAGCAATTACACCTGCAGGGCTTCCCGAGCTGGAACCCCACCTGTCCTCTAGGAGCTGACGCCCTGGCTGACGCCCTGGCTGACGCCCTCAGGGGAGCTTGCTGCCTCCTGTCCCGGTGACCTTTGATCTGACCTTTGATCGGGACCAGCCCAGCCTTGTCCCTGAGACGGAACCGGGTGAACCAGGCGCACCTGACTTGTTTTCTGGAAGGCTTCCAGCGCGTTCATCCAGCCGGCCACTGGCCCCTTGTCGTCGGTCGCACCTCTCCCGTACAATTTGCCTGCAAGAGCAGCAAGCAAATTCATCACATCACAGCAGCGAGGAGGCAGACAGGAGAGAGCCCTCCTGAGCACCTGCTGACGTCTCAGCAGAACACCGAGTCCGCCCTGAGCCTCTCTCCCGGGCAGAAGCCCCGCGTTCTGGCTGCTGGGAGCTGAGGACGCGGCACGGCGGGGAGAGTTCCCGGAGCCTGCCGCCGTCCAAGGCAGCCATGTGGGTGCCCCCAGGTCCGCCCCCGAGGACATGGTGGTTAGCCAGGGCTCGGTTCCTGCTGATTCAGGGCACAGACGCCGGCCCGGCCCTGCCCGGAACACGCTATCAGCGGGCGGCTGTTACAGTCTCGTGCCATAGCCAGTAAGGGCGAGGAAGCTGAGCTGGCACAGGCAGGAGCACGGAGCGCCCTCTCAAGATAGCGGCAAACCCCAGCCGCACCCCAGCCCCCCCATCTCGTGCGGTCAAAAACTGAATGGAGGCTTGTCATCGATTCTCTGGGCTGCCACTGAGAATGGCCAGCGTGGTCCTGCTGCCCCACAGTGGACGGGGTCACAATCTGTCCCCCAACACTGGCTCCTGGGGCCCCCCTGAGACAAGGTGTCTGGGCTGGGGGAATGAGGCTGGACCTTCCTCCTGGCCCTCTGTCATAGGGCACAGGGCATCCGAGGGTGACCAGGGCACAGCACCGTGGCCAAGGCCTGCCCAGGCTCCGCTTCTCCCTGTCCAGGCCAGCCCTCCGACGTCCTCACCCCCAAGACTGCTTCCAAACGTCTGGCAGCTGTGGCAGGGCCCAGCCCAAAGTGGCCAGGGGCTTAAAGCCGTCCTTACTGGGCATTTCCTTTCACATTAGACCCAGCTCTTCACGAAAGCTGAAGAGCTCTCCTGAAAAGCATCCTGGTTCCCGGGACGAGCACTGGCGAGGTGACCGCAGTGTGGGGGCCACGCTGCACAGGGGTGACGGCCGGGGTGCGCCCCTCCCCAATCCCGGGGCGCGCCCCTCCCCCATCCCGGGGCGGACGCCGAGCCACCGAGGGAGCCTGTCTGTCCAGTGCGACTGGTGAGGGGCTGCACCTACAGGTGTGCACCAGGTACAGGTGGGGGGGGTCTGTGTGACTGAGTCTGCAGAGGTGTCAGGCGGAGACTCAGCAGGTACTGCCACTGTGGGCAGGATGGAGGGGGCTCAAGGGCTTCAACAGCCACTGGAGGGCTGCCAGCGGGCGGGGTGATGAGAGGGCACAGAAGGGAGGCAGGCTGGCGGGCGAAGCGCTGGTCCAGACAGCGGCAAGGGAGGAGCCTGCCCTGCAGCGAGGTCAGCGCTCCAGCTCACCGCACTGTGCTGACCATGCAGCATGTGGCTGACCTTCCTCAGACACTGCCTGAGGACAAAGACCAGACTGTGCCCAGTGCCAGCACATCTGAGGAAGGACTGTCAGTAAAGACATCCCAGACTTGGCCCAAGGGGGCAAGGTGCGAAGGGCCAGGCTCCTTATCTGGCCAACGCCGGAGGCCAGCACGCACCCGCGAAGGTCAGAAAGGCAGGCGAGAGGAGCTCTACAGCAAGGTGGGAAAGAGAGGTCAGCCTAGTGGCTGGGGGAGGGGTCCAAGATAAAGCCTGTAGTGCCTGTGCCCGCCTGGCGGGGTGGCATCCATGACCGTGACTGAGCCATCTCTGTCCCTGCCAAGGGTGGCCAGCGGTGGGGAGACAAACACTTTCCTCCTGTCCCCAGGTGGAGCTGCTGAAATACGCCCAGAGGCATCCAGCTGTCCCTGGGGGACCCGTGTCTGAGGGCTGCGCTGCCTCCACTCAGAACTGGGGGAGCCCAGCTGACCCCAGGACACAACACCCCAGTCCCACAGGACCGGGGCGCTCTGGTGGGTCTGTGACTCCGCACGCGTGAGACTTCCTTCCCGAAGTCGACGTCTACATTATGTGAAACAGCTTGTCCTGGGCAGATGACCAAGGGCAGGCTGGTGACTCTGCCGGGGCAAGGCAGCAGCCTGGGGAGCCCCCACCCACACCGGGAGAGCGTCCTCACCGTCCCGCTCCACCAGGGTGAAGGGCTCGCTGTCCCAGCCGTCCTCCAGGGCGGCCGGCTGCACGTCCAGGTGGCCGTAGACACACACGGTTTTCTTCTTGGGGTCAGAGCCCAGCTTGCCGAGGAGAATGGGGGGCAGGGGTATCTCCGAGCCATCAGGGAGCTGGGTGGGGAGAGGGGCAAGTGAGCACAGCCTTCGTCTAAAAACCTGCCATTTACGGCTGACATTATTAAAATACCTGGAGTGTTCTTACCCTTCTCCTCAATCACCCTCATTGTAGAGTTAAGATCAGATTGCTCAACCGGATCATTAATTAACAAGAATTTACTTTCCTATAATCCAGAGAACAAAGACACAGTTGTGTTTAACAACCACAGGCCCTTCGGTAAGTTTTTAAAGGCAGATTGTTTTTTTAACTTTTACGTAACAAAACATGTTATGAAAGGCGAGTTTGGGATGCAACTTACTCCAGTACTTTATAAAATGACGGACAAAAACCACTACGCTCTTAAAGCAGAAGGCCGGTGTCTGAAATTCTGTACGTGGATTGCAGTTCTGCACACACGGGGCCGTAGCCCGGGGTGCAGTGACCAGGCAGAGGGAGCCACGTGCTCACGCACTAGTGGCTGGTCCTGGGCTCCCCCCGCAGGGCTGCCCAGTCCCCCCAAGTCCTGTGGGAACGGGGTCAGTGCGTTAACCACAGCCTTCTCTAGGACACCCTAGAGAACCACCCTACCTAGGACAAGGTGCGGGGATACAGCAGCAAACTGGGGACTCCTCCCGCACGCACGTCTGCTGGACCCTCCCGCTGTCATGTCAAATGCCCTGCACCTGCACCCCCAGCTCCTGTATCCCAACAGGGACACCTGTCACCACCACAAAGTACCACCGGCAAACCGCTGGGGGGTGGGGGCCAGAGGGCAAAGAACACACACCCTTTGTGCCAGCTGCTGGGAAGGATCATCTGTGTTAGAGCCATACGCGTGCACATGTCAGTCTGGTCACCAGAAAACAGTCTTCGCGGAAACATACGTTCACACACACACACGGCCAAACGGGGAGGAAGCTGAACCTGTGACTCACAAGCAAGAGGCAGGCGAGCAGCTAGTAAGAGACCAGCCGTCGGGATGCGGCTGGTGAGGGTGCGGGGCCCCGGGCACCGCTGGGTGTGCACGTCCTCCCGGAACACGCCAGGCCGCTGGGACTCGTGTGGGATGCGCACGTGTCTCCCGTAGGCGCCACTCACAGACCCCCGGCGTGAGTGGCTCTCGGAGCCCCACAGGCACCCACGTGCAGCCCTCATGGGGACGGCCTCCACGAGCCACCAAGGGCCAAGAGCTGCTCCTCATGCCCACTGCCCTGGTCTCACAGGTCACAGGTTACTGGCACTGGGGCCACAGCTGGTCCTCAGCTTGCCTTGGGCGGGGTGGGGGGGGAAGGATGTTCGAATGACAACAGATTTTCTCTAAATAAACTTCCGCTCGAAACAGCTCCCCTGCCATCCTTTAGAATTTCTAAGGAGCCGTGCGGGCCCACAGGTAAGTCGGCAGGAAATTCGCACTGCAAACCACGCCCCTCTCCCCAGGCATCCCTGACTGCCCCGGCCGCGACAGTCATCCACTAGCGTATCTGCCGGCACAGAGCGGGGGACCAGGGCCCCGCGTGCCGCCCTCCTTTCCGCCCCATTCCCATGGCCACCCCCACCCCCCGAAGGGAACGCAGCACCCAGGGAGCCCTGCTCCATCTTGTACATTGTAGACTCTTCCCTTACATCACTTCGTGGCTCCGGGGACAGGGCTGCCCCATTTCCTGAGCCCCTCTGCCTGGGACCAGGCCCTGGGTGAGCAGGTGTCCCAACCTGAGGGCCAGGCAGCGGTTGTCTGCACCAGCTGGGGCAGTGGCAGCAGACAGGCCCCACCTGCCCTCTGCTACACCGGCCTGGGCGGGGGGCCCGATGTCAAACAGCCCCACAGCAGCCCCCGGGGCCTCATCCACTAGGCCCCGTGCCCTGAGGCCTGCCACCAGGACTCAGATGCCACCTTTCCTCTGTAAGCCTGTGTGTGTGCATGCATCCGGTAACACCCACTCTCCCTCCACTCCTGTCCGAGACCACCCTGGCCCCCTGAGGACCAGAGCACCGCTGCCCAGTGCCCTGATGGGGCCCCGACGCTCCGCGACCTCAACGCACAGGCCGCCCTGGGTCATGCAAGCAGCAATGAAACCTGTCGACTCCCAGGTAAAAATGGGCGCCACGCAGTTCAGAGTGCTGTGGCGGTCGTTCTAGTCCCCGTGGGGGGCCTTTTCTTAAAAACTGCGCTGTCCGTGGCAGGTAAACAACTCTGGAGAGTTACCTGTCCCCCAGGTTTGTTTTGAGGACACCAGGAAAAAACGGAGTGGGCGCCCATTAGGCACGCTCCTGAGAGAAGATGGTACCAAGGGTCTTGGTTTACTTCCTCATGAGCAGGGGGAGGGGCTGGGAAGCTGCGAATCTATTACGTGATCATCAGGCAGCGATGGCAGGTGCAGCCGGGAGGAGCTGTATGCACACACGGCTGGCTTGGGGCCAGGAGGCTGCGTCCTGCTCCGGTGCCCTGAGCTGCGGGGGCTCCTGGGGCAGACCCAGCCCACCTGGGCCTCTGGGCGCTTCCAGTTGTGCAAAGAGCAGACTGGGCTGAATGTCCACACGCAAAACCTGGGAGTGATGACCTCAGCGGACACCTACGCCATCGGGCAAGAGACCCAACAGAAACCAAACTGGGCCGCACCCCGCGAGGTAAAATCACACCGCTACTCCGAAAACACACAGCATGAAACATGTAATTCGGGCGGGCCTGGCCTCGTCCAAAACTGAGAGTGGGCTGGTTAGCGGGAAGGGGCCCGTTCACGTCAGTCAGGAAGAAGACAGGCCTCGGCCATCTGTCAGAGTCCAGCCCCCACACAAAGTTCCTATTTGTCAAGAGTAAGTGCTCGTCTTAGCAATCGGGACCTGGGGACAGTGTGGGGACAATGGGAGTCTTCGAGTGTTGACATCTTCGTGGACAGAATGGCCCCACCCTGTTTGAACGGAAACTGATTTCTGGGAAATCTGGGCTCTTTTCTCAGAACAGCCTCCAGGCTCACCCCTGCTCCGGTGACCCCCCATAACACCCCCTCCTGGACAGAGATGCCCAGCACGACAAACCCTTTGCCCCGGCCACCGACCTACAGGAATCACACAGGCATCAGTGTGCAAATCAGTTCTTTTCGTTTAAAGACGAGCAGGGCGGCTGGACTCACACCCACACCGTACCTTCTGTTTTCCAATGTCCACCAGTTCCACGGAGCCGCCCAGCTGCTTGATGTCCGCGGCGGCGACTTCCAGCATCTTCCTGATCTCCCCCCGCTTCTCGGGCCAGGCGGACACGCTCTGGATGGCCACCCATTCCGCGAGCTTCTGTTCGTGGACAGCAAGGAAAGGGGGACTCTCACGAGGTGCTCCTTGGGAAGAAAGGCACCCACATACCTGCCGTGTTCTGGGCACCCAGTGCTGGCCCGCCACCTGCGGCCACTGCACTCTGACCTTGTTGACCAGGTGTAGGGGACAGATCCGCCACACCTACTCTGTGCCTCAGGTTTTAAAACGTGTCTTTGCTGACCCTGTGCCGGGAAGGGCAGCACAACAGGAGTGTGTCAGGGTGTGGTTTTTAACCACTGAGCATGAGGTGAATGTGGAAGGCACTGCGTTCTGTAAATACCTTTATGCCCGAACCTGACAAGACTGCAACTGCGGGGCAGAGAAAACACCCAGGATGTTCAGTCCAGCTCAGCTCAGCCACCGCCCGACAAGGCCGAGCTCCCCAAGGTGCGCCCCTCAGAGCGAGATCTCCGCAGCACTCGCCTGAACTGTGTCTGCCGACAGCGCCCTCAGAGCACGGTTCTGCAGGGTAGCCCCCAGAAACGGGTCACACTGTGACCTTACTGAACCATTCAGAGCATCCCAAGTGCAAAATAGGTCTCTGACCTAGACCAACTACGAGGAATTACAGATGGAGATTAACAATCTTGTAAGATTTTCTGTCAAAAGCCAAGAGATGTTACCTTTTATACATTTGAAGGCACAGAGGAGGTGGAGGAGGAAAACCTCTAGACTACACACACACACACACACACACACGCATATTTTTAGTAGCCATTGTTGTGTGTGAGAACACTTCAGAACCACTCTCGTAGCCAGTTCCAAGCAGGCAGCACGACCCCCATGCTGCACACGCACCTCCAGAACCCGGTCACCTGAAAACTAAGAGTGCTTGCCCTTTGCCCGGCACCTCCCCCCACTCTGCTTCCCTGAGCCCCCCTGTTCTCAGGTGGCCCACAGGTGAGATCCGGCGCTGTCTGTCTGTCTGTCTGTAACACTTCCCTGGAACAGCGTCACTCACACTCGCTCCTGAGCCCCACACAAGCAAGCTGGACTTCAGGGTTAGTAGCATAAGTAACCGTTCCCTCACCTTGACGTAGCGGTCCTGATTGTTATCCACATACTTGAACAGGGTGGTGAGGGCCGACATCTTTCCACCTGAGGGCAGCCCTTGGAGATTCTGGGGAGGAAAAGCAATCGGTCAGTCCTGTCTCTAGCCAGCACCCAGCTGACTCAGGGCGGGCTCTGGATCAGGGCCACGGACTCAGACCCCACCCTCCCTGCCACGCGGGTTCCAGGAAGTGACTGGGTTCGCATGAAACGAAAGCTTTGGGATGCAGCTGGAGGCCCGGCTTGGTCTCCCCCTCCCTCTCAGAGGGAGCTGTAACCAAAGCACGTCAAAGCGGCAGGTAATGAAGGAAGGGCCTGGTGGAAGAAGACGTTCCGATGAAAATTAAAAGCAGGTGCTCCCCAGTGACATGGACTTAGAGCATTGCACACGTGTTACTTCAGTCCCGTGAAGCACACAGAGAACTTTCCACCTGCAGTGACCAGGGGCGACCATCGCCTCCCCAATCTCCGCAAAAACGTCACAACACTGCAGAAAGCCCAAGGCCAGGCCCTTGACCTCCGCAAGGAAGTGGACAGTCCGAGCCCAGGGCTGCCTAAGGCGCCAGGCGCGACCTGCACACCGGCCGGAGCGGGAAAAGCAACCCCACCCTCTGCCCCCACTCCGGTTCCCGTGCATGCGCCCCAGCACCCCCAGCTCCACCCCACAGGCACGGGGAGAGAAATCCTGCCACAGACGGATTGCCTTCACAATTCGAGGTGCACACGAGACAAAACCAGTCCTGGTGCTTCCACTTTCACAACTGCCTCGGCTGACAACTCGGTCCCCTCCGGTGGTGGGAAGGACTCGGCCACACCCGCTGACGCGCAGTTTCAGACCCGCGCCGGCAGACTCCCTGGTCTGGCCCCGTCCAGCGGTGCCCATACCTGGGCACCGGCACGGTAGCTCACCAGCACAATTTTTGCTCGGTATTAGACCTCAAAGTAGTTTTGGAACAGAGAAGTGACTGCACCCGCAGTGACAGGAAGTGGGACAGCTGCACAGGGGCTGAGGCGTCACCTCTGCGCAGGGCAGTGTGAGGACAGTGAGAGGTCAGTAAGGTCGTAGGTCAAACTGCATATTCCCAGTGCCTCCTTCCTCCTCTGCAAACAGCAGCCTTGGAGCCTGACATACTCACCGACACAAACCCACCAGCCAGCAGGTGGTGTCCACGAGGCTGAGCCCTGAAAGAGCACCCCCACCCGCCGCAGCACAGTCCTCGAACACTACAGACTTCATGGGTGTTAGTAAGTAAAATTTTCATCCACCCACCATCAAAACTGTAAACAGGAAGTGCCTGTAACACTATGCTAGGCTGGTACCTTTATTTGAGTTCCTGCTCACTGAAGGCCACAAACCCAGACTCACTGGGGTGTGTGAGCCCGGGCCTCCCGCAGAGCCCCTCAGAGGCAGAACCACTAACGCCACGCCTTCCCCCAGAGCAGAGTCCACGGACCAGACCCGGCAGCGGGCGGGACCAAGCACAGCGTGTCAGGCTCCTCCGTCGGGGCAGCCCACCCAGGTCCCCTCCTCCTTCCTACCAGGGCTTCAGGGCTGTCGGGTCCTCTCCCGCCCCCCATTACCTGGGGCCTGCTGATGAAATGTCTTAAGGCAAAGGCGCAGTACTGGTGTGAGCACAAGTATATATCCTTTGGAAATGGGTCCCGCCCTCACCACCCCTCTTGACCCCTTAAGTTCCTGGGGAGCAACAAGGCTTCAACGGGGAACCCAGTGGGGGGGGGACAGGGATGGAGCTCCTGGAACCACCTACGACACCTGCAGACGCATCGCAGTCCACATGCACTCAATGGCGTATGTTACACTAAGTAAATCCTGAATCGTGGCTGAGTCTCTGCAAAAAGCTACCGCACCAGGGGCAGGGGCTCCCAATAAGCCCCATCCAGAGCTCCCAAACACATGGTAGCACAAACTGTCCCCATTCCTCCGAGACGACACCAGGGGCGTCCAACGTGTGCAGGAAAGGTGCCCGCTGGGGCAGGTTCGCTCGCCCGCCCACCAGCACCCCGGCTCAGCTCCAGGACGACGCCGGGGACCCCATCGCAGCAGCAGGGGTGGGCTGGCGGCCCCGTCTGCGGGACCCACGGGCACGAGGGCGTGGGTGTTGCGACCCGGGACCAGGGCTCGCGTCTATTGCACAAGTGAGAATTACCGGAGCTGAGGCGACCACCGACCTGCTCAGACCCGCGAGCTGCAACGCCCAGCCTGGAACGTCCACGGAAGCTAGCAACCTCTGACCCTGGGCCCTCTGACCCCAGCCGGGCCGCCCAGCCCCGACCTGAACCTCCGCAAAGCCTCCGTGGGACAAAAGCATCTGTGCGCTGCGGCCCTGGACCCGCGGAGCCGCGGATTCCGCGCCGGCCCCGTTTGAACGAGACACCCGCGTCTCTTGTCACCGCGGGCGGAGAGAGAGAGAGACCCAGAGGTGGGCGCGGCCACTCTACACCCGACCCGTGGCGGCCGGCGCACCGCACACTCAGGGCCCCCTGGGCTCCAGCCCGGCTGAGACTGCAGCCCTCCGCCCCGCCTCGGCCCCTTCCGCACTCCGAGCCCGGCGCGACTCCCGCCCGGGCCCCCGCCGGGCCAGCGAAGGTCGCTCACCTCCCACAGCTGCTGCACTGAGGCCGCCCGATGCGTCTGAGTCACCGCAGCGCACTGTGCACACTGAGCACCGCCCAGCCCACCGATCCCGGCTTCTTCCGGGGAACTGGCTGGCCCCGCCCCGCGCCGCCCTGGCCCCGCCCCTCCAGGGCGCGACCCCGGGCGGAGGGCCCACGGAGGCAGAGGGTCCGGGCCAAGCCTGGGCGTGGCCGCCCTCGTGCCCGCTGCTCGCTCTGATTCAGTGCCTCCCGCTCGCTCAGACTCGGGGCTTCCGACTCGCTCCTCCGTTTTCGCGTCTGAGGGTTGGGTTTTAATGATGTTCTGCGTCCCAAGTCGGGGCGCCCATGCCTTACCCCCTGGACCCTCCAGCTTTAGGAATGCCCCATCCCTCAAAAGCTCCTAAGCAGTGCATGTCTCGCTAGTCACACACATTTCCATTTCACGTAGCTTTGGCACCTCTTTCACAAAACTTTCATCAGCACCATTACCAATGTTTTAGTATTTAAATTCAATAATCCTGGAAGTTAAGGAGGAAGGCAGACTGTCAACCGAGGGTCGTGATGGCCAGTTCCATGCCAACAGAAACCCCTGTTTAGGGGTGCGGTGAGGAAGGAAGCTTCAGGAAGCTATTCAGTGCCCACAGCTCCACTGTGTGCATTGAAAAGGGGCCCCCGCACTGACCCTGACGAGCTCAGGGGAGGCCTGCTTGGGAGCCTGCAAACTCAGAGACGGGAAATAACCACACAGCATGGTCTAAGCTTTCCAACTACAAGTGGTTCCTGGCGGGGAGCCACGTCCTAGGGCTGTATTTTTTCCCTTAACAAAGGTCAATCTTTACCTTAACTGAGCCTGTCGTCTTTTTGCATCCAGGATGGCATACCTGCAAAAACAACAAAGTAATTTCCCTTCTTTCTGAACCCCTCAAAGGACAGGCAACGGATCAGAGCAGAGACCACAAATCCCCTCATTGTTACTGTCATTGTGTTAATTGTTGACTGTTAATTACCCTGTACCTACCCACAGAAAAGAAGTGTCTATCATCTTACTTTTTATGCAAACCAGGGGTGCCCCCATCTCTACCCTCCACCGCTTTGCCTTCTCTTGCCTTCCTAATCTATTACCAATGGACTTCACGTAATCCCCTACGTTTTTCCCTTTGATTGCAACATATAAAATAAGGTGCAAAACTGCCATTTTCCTGCATAAAATAAGGTGCAAAACTGCCATGTTCCGGAGCATTTCCTAAGTCTGTTGAGATTTTGTTTCCAAGCAATTGTTGTCAGTTTGGCTCAAATAAACTGATAAAAATTCTTACAGATTTGGGTGTTTCTTGTGTTGACAACTGTAATACACCACAGCCCAGAGAACAAGGCTGTGAAGTAGCCCAAGAATTTTTGGCAGTTAGGGGGGAACTCCACTCTTCCCATTACCCCCTCTCCTGTGCTACTCTTCCAGCCAGAAGAGAAGCCTCAACCAGAACCTCCAGAGCCGACTTATATAGAGAGAAGTCCTCACCCCCTCCCTGATTGGTCTGTTCCCATGTAAATGAGGATTCCAAATCCTTGCACTTTGGTTGGTTCAAAATCCACTCTCCTGATTGGTCAAAATGGAGCTGCTCTGATTGGTGCTAATAAGGATATAATTATACAGTTCAAATTGGATAGGGAAAGCCTCAGTTCTATTTAAAAGGACAAGAGACGCTTTCTCAGGCTCTGTCTCCCAGAGCTGGCTGGACCCCATAAAGCAGGACTGACCCTAATTATTTTATGAGACTTTATCCTCAGGACTAGAAAATTGTTGGAAGCACCCTGAAGGTGCAGATGCTCCAGGAACTTGTGAAACAGGACATACCAGACCCCAGCGACCACTGGTCCCTGCTGTTCTGGGGCCTCTTCTATAGGGGTGCTGGTCCTATTCCGGTGGGCTCCACCCTTGGGACCTGATCACCTCCCAAAGGCTTCACCTCTGAATGCCGTCATCACCTTGGGGAATCACACGTAAATCTGGGGGAAACAAACCTTCATTGTACAGCACGGGGGGTCTTGAAAGGGCGGCAGGAAGGCAGGAAGGAGGACAACAGGTAGCTCGGCTGCCCGCATGCTCCCAGGCCTCTCAGCTCTGGAGGGAGTACCCAGGGAGCCTCAGCAGCTGCAAAAGGGTGCCCATCCCTGAAAGGCTTCTCCCGCCCTCAAGGCTTAAGTCCAAGAGCTCCTGTGTAACCCTAAGTGTGCACAGCTCAGGATGTCCAGCAGGTGGCGCTGTGATCCGCCTTTTCTTGGGTAAAGGGCACTGCCCTCTGCTCCGTAGGGGCCGATCTGATCTTGCTTTAAGGAGCTAAGTCAACAGGTTTCTCTTCCTCCCTGCTGGACATTTGGGGAACAGGGACACTGGAAGAAAAAGGGGGAAGCGGTATGACACTGACTGACTTGCAGTTGGTTGCTTCAGAAGCGGAAGTGATACGGCTTACGCTGAGGATTTAAGAGATACAAGCATTATGAAAGTTGCTATTGGTTACCGTTCCACTCACAACCCATTAGATCATGCTTCCAACTCCCACCGTTTGCAGTCCCCGCAGGGAGTCATGGAGCGTGGTCTCCAGAATCCGACTCAGTTCCGTTTAACCACGCTTAACTCGGCACACACACCAGGGGCGCCCCGGCCACCCCGGGAAACAGAATTTCCCGGGGCACAGCGGCCGCTTTGGAGAGCTCTCCAGGATGCAAGCGCAGAGCCGGGACAGGGGACTGATGAGGCGGCGCCTGCGGAGCAGGAAGAAAGCAGAGACCGGGTTGGGAGGGAACGAGGGCAGGCGGCCTCCTCTGTCCTCGGCCCCTAGTGACCTGTGACGTCCAGTCGGCCCCCCCCCCCACACACACACACATCCCCACGCAGGACCTCGGTGTGACCCGCGGGCCCGGTGGGGCACTGCAGTGCTCAGGGCCCTGGTCGGCTAGCAGTGCTGGAACTTAACACCATCCACCCACATCCACCCGTCCCCTCCCAGCCCGGTACCCACCATCCCACCCGCTGCTTCCCGGAGCCTGACTGTTTTAGATTCCGCTCATACTTGGAGTCACGCTGTGTCTGTCGTGGGGCGCCCGGCTCCTAAACTCCGCCTCCCGTCCTCCAGGTCCTTCCGTGTTGTCGCGTGCGATGGGCTTTCCCTGTGTGTATACACCACCGTGTCCTGATCAATCGGTCTGTCAATGGACACTGAGGTTTGTTTCAAACAATTAAAGTAGCACCACCGTTCGGTCCAGCCATCCCTCTCCTGGGGGGTTGTTTACTCAAAGGAATTGGAATGGGGCCTTGAAGAGTCAGTGGTGCGCCCGGGCTCACCGCAGCGTGATTCACCATAGCCTGGGTATGGAAAGAATCCCAAAGGTATTTTAATGATGGTTTGATATTTTTAAGCACAGCCGTCACAAAGTCCGTCATTCTTGGTATGTCAGAGAAAAACGTGAACTCGTTCAAGAGACAGAAGCTGTGGCGCCTCGTGTGGACGCACAGCAGCATCGGAGAAAGAAAAGGCTTTGAAGTCCTGCTGGGCCCAGCCCGTGGGAGCAAGCTTCCGAGAGCGCGCGGGGACGCAGACCAGGGGCTGAGCAGGGCCGACGGGCCCAGCACCAGTCCAGCAGGGGGCGCTGAGGACCCCGGGCTCCACGTCTGGGACAGGGGCCAGGGAGGAGGGGCTACCAAGTTCACTTGCACGCTTTCCTTTGTTATCACAATAACTAGAGCAAAAATGATTCATCTTTCCTGTGAGGCTTTGCATCTAGTCCGCCGTCATGGCCCGTGTGAACTTCCACACTGCCGTGAGAATTTCACACCGACCCTGGGGCTTTGCCACCAGTCAGGCTAATGGGGGTTTGTCATCTTCTACAAGGTGGCAGGGTGGCAGGACTCGCCCGTCAGCGATCTGGTTCTAGATCGTCTCTTTTTCCTGGGAGAATACTCGTTTCTCAGTATCTTTAAAAATATCCAAATAGTTGAGGATTGTATTGATTAATGAATTAAGAAAAAAACTTGATAGTGTTTAAGTCCGCTCCCCGTCTCGCACTGATTGTTCAGAAAGGCACCGAATGCTGAATTAAATGAAAAGGCTACACTTGTGGCAGGTTACTTCCGGTTTAAAAGAAAGAGTGGAAAATATAATAAAACGGTGTGTGCTCACCACAACGTATGCCCACTCCCCGTAACTCACAGAGGATTTCTGCCCCGACAACACGCAGTTGTATTTAGTGTCTGTGGTTTTTGCCTCTTCGCTTCTGTCTAAAGCAGTGTAGTTTATTTTTATGCACTTCAGGACGGCTGCAAAACAAGGGATCGGTTTTCCTTTTCCATAGACCTTCTAGCTACTTTCCTTTTCTTATTTGAGAAGGGAAGTCTATATGCAGGGATTTTGACAAGTTCATCATTTGTTTACCTTTCGCTGGCAGTTTGAAACTATTTTCCCAGCTTGTTTGTCTTGTGAGAGGAAACAAAGAACACGTATCCTGCTTCAGACCATGAACAGCTTGCAAGCCCTTGGCTCAGCAGAGGGAAACCGAAACTGTCTCACGTTCCAGTGATTGTCAGAGACCCGTGCGTCGGAGATGACAGTGACTGACCCAAAACTGGGGGACCAGGAGAACCGGGCAAAGCACACTGCAGACATCTGCGAGCTGTGCACTCTCTGCACAGAATCTGCAAACACACACCGAAACCTCCAGTGTCCCCTTTGGGCGTGGCAATGCAACCCCGTGCCCAGGGAAATGGCCACTCATGCTGTGGAATTGTCCGTTTGCATTCAGACGTTTGGCACCTCAGTGACCCGAGTGAGGTTTGCAAGCCGTGGTTGGCTCCCAGGCGTCGTTTTCAGTCAATCTGCATTAAATCAGAGTGTTACCTTCCCTGGGCCCATGTACTACGACATCTTAGATCTAACTGTGAAACAAAGGCCGTGTTGAAAAGTTTCGGGCGTCAAATACAAGTTCAAGTTTTTCTCTCCCCACCATATATACACTCATGCACACTTGAGACTGTTGTGGGTTTTTTTTTTTGGTAAGTAATTTATTGACATGTACGTTAGACTCCTAGGCTGTAAGTCCTGGAGGCTGACTGGGGTGGAGGGGAGTAGGGGGGCACAGGGCTGACCCCCTTGCCTCCTGCAGCTTCTGGGGACTCTCGGAGGTCCTCTGCGTGCCTTTCCTGCCCTGGTTTAAAGCTGTGCCACCCCAGTCCCTGCCTCTGTCTTCAGGTGGCCTCGTCCCTGTGTCCCCTCTTCCGTTCAATGAACTTAGGTCCGCCCCTAATTCAGTAAGACCTCATATCCGTTAATTACATCTGCAAATGAGGCTCCACTCAGAGAATCCAGGTGGACAGAATTAGGAGTCACACAACTCGGCCCAGTGAGCTTGCATTTCACAGTGACCTGAGACGGGCATGCGCAGAACCGCACACCTGCCGCCCTGCGCTCCAGGAGGCCGGTCCCGGAGACGCCCAAGGGCTCCCGTCTCTGCTGCTGGCCACACCACCGTGGCAGCCACTCACTAATAACCATGGTCCAGAGCAGTTTAAGGCGTCTACCGGTATTTCCACAGGAAGAAGGGAGATAGAAAGAAGAAGAAAAATAGGAGGAAGTAGGGGAAAAGAAGTACCCGGTGGAGGGGAGACCCTGAGGCCAGGAGAGCACGGTCAAGTCCGTGGTTGTCGGCCTGGTTCTCAGCGCAACGCCGCCCCCTGGCGGTGAGAGCAAGAATCGACGCGCCGTACCCATCAGCGGTCCGGAGCACCTGTGAGGATGAAAAGCGCCTCAGGTGGAGTTTTCCAGTGATTTCCATTCAAATGGAACATCCTGTACAGAATATGTGTGCAGGAGGGCACCTACCACTCACCTGCCGAAAATGCAGGCTGTCATCCGCACACTAAAAATGTGATGGAGAAGTCAAAGAATGCCCAAATAATGTCCAATACACTAGATTGTGTTCGTGGATCATCAGGTTCGACACAGTGAAGGCGTCAGTTCTTCCCCAAGTGGCCTGCAGGTTTCATGCCGTTGCAAACGCGACCCCAGCAGGACTCTTTTGCAGATACAGACAACCTAACCAAACAGTTTATGGAAAGAAAATGAGTGAGAATAGTCAGGACCGTTGTGGAAAAGAAGATTAAAGTAGGAGGAGTCACATATCCCGTTTTATTATTTATTATAAAACAACAGCAATCACAACAGCGTATACCGGCAAAGGAATAAGTGCATAGAGACGGAACAGAACAGAGTCTAGAATCGACCCACATAAATATGCCAAGTGAGTTTTTGACAAACGCAGAAAAGCGATTCCGTGGAGATAGGACTGTCTTCTTGAACAAACGGGGTTGGCACAATTGGATGTCCACATGCAGAAAGGGGACCCTCATCTTTAGTCTTTGTTTAAAAATCCACTCACAGGGTGAAACCAGCCACCAGGGGAATGCAAGGACGAGCTCCTCACTGGGGGAAAGTGTCTGAATGCCACATCGCCAGAAAGGGGCTTCTGTCCAGAACTCTCAACTTCAACAATAAGAAAACAGTTAAAAAAACAGTCAAACAACTGGAACACACACTTCACTAAAGAGGATGTATGGAGGATAAGTGAGCACATAAAAAGTGGTCAACATCATTAGATGTCAGGAAAATGCAAATTAAACCTCAGCGTGTTGCCCATAAGCCTCACGTGCCCCTTCGCACGGAAGTTAGCTCAGACTGTGGATTCCGAGAGGTCAGGGAGTGTGCTC
Source organism: Tonatia bakeri (assembly GCA_004024845.1). Classification (NCBI taxonomy): domain Eukaryota; kingdom Metazoa; phylum Chordata; class Mammalia; order Chiroptera; family Phyllostomidae; genus Tonatia; species Tonatia bakeri. Next base: position 39,330 of record PVIA01005368.1, read on the forward strand.
GCTGATAGAACGGCTACAGTAACGGGCTGCTTAAAGCAGCACCTGCTGGAATGGGTGCAGAGCAACCGGCACTCCCGACTCCACCGGTGGGGGCGGCAACGGCACAGCCACTTTGGGAGATGGCTTGGCAGCCTCTCGTGAAGTTAGACAGTCCCATTCCCACGTACGGCATTCCTAGAGAAAAACCAGTCTACGCTCACACCCACACCCGGCGGGAATATCCGTAGCAGCTCTGTCCACGTTCTCCCCGACTGGAAGCAGCTCCAGCGCGTCTTCAGCAGGGCAGTGGAGAAACAAACGCCGCATTCGCAAACCGTGTGGCTCGATAATAGAAGTGACACCATGACAAGCAATGACTTGCATGACTCCCAAGAGCATTGTGTTGAGTGAAAGAAGCTGGTCTCAAAAACCTAGGAGTCCACGTCTCCGACATTCTGAACAGGGCGGAGCCCTAGAGAGGAATCTGTGTTGCTGGATTCGGTGATCCTGGGAAGGGCTAAACTCAGTGAGGGTCAGGGGGCAGGGGTGGAGGAAAGCCACTGTGAAGGGTCGGCAGGAGGGGGTTTTGGGTGACAGAACGATCCTGTAGATATGGCTCCGTGAACCAGCACATGTGTTAACATTCATAGAACAGCACACGTGCTCACACGCAAGTCGATTCCACTGCACGTTCATTAAAAAGTGAAATTGCAGAAGCTAATATCAGTTAGAACTTTGTGGACGATTGCCCCGCCCTGTGATCGGCAGGTGTCAGTCAGCTAACCCCTCGTGAGAGCGGAATTGCTTGGCGCTCCCAACGCCAGTTGCTCCTTGTGTTCAGGTCACAGTTGGAACGCCTGGTTCCGTGGCAGGACACAGGAGTCACCAGGGAAGAGACATCCCGACGAGGTGCTGGCTGCTACGACTTCCCAGCTATATTGACTGGAGGTTCGAAAAATTGAAGACACGGGGTTGGAAGGAGGAAGTGAAGCCATCAGTACGTGCGTGCAAGGGAAGCAGGGGGCCTAGAGCACGCAGAGAAAACGCTGCGCCCCGCCCCAGTGCAGATGCTCCGGGCGGAGGCGGGCCTGAGCCGGGAGAGAGAGTTTGTAAGCAAGCCCTGGAGCCCTAACGTTAAGCAGGACTGGACGCCGTCCGACCCAGAGGAGGGGCTGTTGTTTAGCGCTGGAAGTGAGTGAACCCCGAGAACAGCCAGGAACGTCCGGAGCCAGGAGTTCTGAAAACGCTACATGTTGGGGTGGGGGGGAGAGCACCCGAAATCTGCTTCCTGGCGGCACTGCAACAGGACAAGCTAGTTCATTTCGCCGACGAGGTACTCACCCCCTGATGGGAAAGAAGCCACAGAGCCGGTGGTGGTTTGGGGGGGACCTGCTGCCAGCCCTTGGCCCTGATTCCCACAGTCACAGCCACACGCTCACTTCTGCCAGCGAGGTGGGAAGGGCAGGCAAGCTCCCCATGCAGAGTGAAGGGGGCAGGACCTGCCCTGCCCTCGAGGAATTCACAGCCTGTGACCTCCAGGTGCACGCCAGGCTTGTGCACAGCTGAGCCACCTCTTCCCATTAAAAGTGCGACCCGTGAAAGGAAGGGGCCAAGTGCACTTGGCAGGAGGGCTGAGTGGACAAGGGAAGAAATGAGAGAGTGAAGGAACTTGGCGGCGAGGCTGGAAAGGCAGACCCGGAGCTGGAGGCAGCAGTGAGGGAAGCTGGCAAAGAGCATGCTGAGTTTACAGGTCTGCGGGATGGAAGGCAACCTTTTTACATTTCCTGTTTTGGCTGGAGTTACTCGATTTCTTGTGCTGACTGGCATCGGTGGTGTGAGGTCTTCCCGAGTAGTCCTGACCCTTGGCACGCAGGTGGGACACACCTTCTGTAACTTTGAGAAGACGCTGCTGGTAGGTGTTAGCTGCAACCGGAACAGCCACTGTCCCCGCGTCGCAGAAGACCCCCTTTCTGATGACGCGGAGTCTGCCCTGCTTTGTCAGAAGGCTCCCTGTCATCATCGCTTCATAGTCTCTCTCGTCGTCAGGTATTTGTCCCTCTGTGTTCACAGCAGTGCGATGCACAGCAGCCAGAACCTGGGCCGCCCCGGGTGCCCACTCGCAGAGGACTCTGTGGTCTGCACAGGCGACAGAGAGGTACTCAGCCTTGGAAAGGATGGATGTTCTGACACGCGCTACAACGGGGACGACCCTGGAGGACAGAGGCTCGGTGACACGGACAGAGGGCCTCGTGCTGCTGATTCGCTGACGGGAGGTGCCTGGAGGAGCGCAACTCACAGAGACAGGGAGTAGAGGGGCGGGCGCCTGGGTCTGGGGCTGGGCAGGGGGTGGAGTGAGTGGTGGGTGGGCACTGAGGGCCGGGTCAGGCAGGAAAGCCTTCCGCGGGTGGGCGTGGTGATGGTCGCACAGCAACGTGAGTATGAACGCCACTAAGCGATACCCCTAAAATGGGTATGATAGTAGATTCTATGTGATTCATGTTTTACCCCAATAAAAATGTTTTCGCATAGGGAGTCCTATAGCTTTCGGGCTTTACTTTGTTATTAAAAAGGAATATGACAAAGAAAAGAGGTATGGGCCACATCAATTATTTATGAGCCACTCTCATAGTTTATTCTTAAATCTTTTTCTCCCTTTGCTGGGTTTCAGGGCCAACAGTATCCAGAAAACGTACCAAAGCGCGTACCGATTGGAAGTCGTCCTGCGGCCCCTCCCTGCCTTTCACACCCTGTCCTGTCCTGTTCCGTGAAAGTCATGCCGAGCGGCGGGCAGTGGAGAGGGGGCCCTAAGCCACGCGCAAGCCCCTCGTGTGTGCAGCGGAGGGATCCGCGGGGACCCCGCGGGAACAGGGCCAGGATTCAGGCGCCAGCTGCTCCCGCCCGGCTTCCCTTCCCTCGCCCGCCGTAGGGGCGCTGCCTTCCCCAGGCGCGTTGTCTGCAGAGCAGCCCGGGCAGCGCCCTGCACCGGTTCGGAGGCTCGAGGCTGGCGCGAGTGGAGGGGCTGGCAGGACCCTCTTCCCGGGACTGGAGACCTGCTGAGGGCGGCAGCGATGACGCGAAATTCAGGAGGCAGGGGCCCCTGCTGGTGCCTCAGGAAGTCCCTGGTCTGGTGGGAGGACCGATCTGTAAAACAGAGACGCCCGGGGCAGCTCTGGGGGCAGGCGTGGAGATGGTGGCTGGGCGGGGAGAGGGAGGTGGTCAGTGAGACCCCCAAGGAGTGGCACTGGAGCAGAGAGGGGGCCCCCCAGGAACGAGGGAGGACTCAGGGGCTCCTCGGGACAGGCACTGAGGGGCAGATGGGTGGCTCGTGCAGGAGACGGTGGGAGTGACACCAAGCAGGGAAAATGTCACCGAGCCACCAAATGACCCCGGAGCTGGGGCTCATCCGTCCACTTCCCGGTCTAAGAAAGTAACTCAAAAGTCCAGAGAGGCGGGACCAGATGCAGCAGTTGGGGACAGGAAGGGACAGCAAGGGACAGCAAGGGACAGCATCCCGGGGCCCCAGACAGGACTTGCTAACAGTGCCTGTGGCAAGACCCTCAGTGCCCAAAGCACAAACAGAACGGGGGGCGCTGCCCCCAAACTGAGTCAGCACAGGAGTGGTCCCCAAGCAGAGACTTACTCCGCGCCGGCCCAGCAAATTCTGTTTGCACCACCCTGACGGTTTCACTGCTTTTTGTGAAATATCCAAAATAAAATGATTTTCAGTACTTGGAGCAATTAGTTTCAGTTTTTGTGCTATCCAGGAGTCCTGACAACACCCTGAGAAAAACCCACTCAACATCATTGGTCATCGGGGTCCGCAGATTAAAGCAAGAACGAGGGGTCACCGCACACCTATTAAAATGGCCAGAACCCAAGCACTGACCACACCCAGTGCCAGCGAGGCTGTGAAGCCTGAGAACTCTCCTTCGCAGCTGGTGGGCATGCAGCACGGTGCAGCCAGTTTGCCAGACGGTTTCTTACCAACTAGCCATCCTCAGACCACAAGGTGCAGTCACCACATTCCTTGGTATCTGCCCAGAGGAGCTACGTCCACAGAAAAATCTGCAAGTGGACATTGATATCAGCTTTGCTCATCGTCGCCGACACTTAGAAGCCACCCCGGTGTCCTCCAGGGGGCGATGAGCCCGTAAACTGTGGTGCATCCAGACGAGGGAACCTCGGTCAGCACTGGAAAGAGGCGAGCTCTCCGGCCGTGAGAAGCTGTGGGGGAACCTCCACGCACGGGCCTCAGGGAAAGCAGCCTGTCGGAAAGGCCACAGGCTGTCCGATTCCAACGCGGCACACGCAGGAAAAGGCAGAACCAGGGAGACTGTGGGAAGTAAGGGGTGCGAGTGCTTGTGAATGGAGGGACAGATGGACGGACAGAGCACAGGGGATGTTCGGGGCCCTGAGGCTGCCTGTGCTCTGATGGGGGTCCGTGGGTTCAAGGCCTCGGAGCGCACAGCACCGGGAGTGTGGCCAGAGGCACACGTGGACTTTGGGTGACCACGGTGCCGATGTGTGTGCTCTCCGGCGGGGGACGTGCTCTTCGGCCCAGGGTGCGGGAGGCTGTCCCTGTGTGGGTGGAGGTACGTGCAGGAAATAGCTGTACTTTCCTCCCAATTTTGCTGTGAATCTAAAACCGCTGTAAAAAAAAAAAAAAGCCTAGTTTCAAAAAAATAAAAATCCAGTGTGGGCTGTGAGAGGGGCAGGCCTGGGGCCAGGCTCGGCTTCTGGGCCAGGAAGTCACTAGGTGGATGGCGATGCCTTCGGGGGTTGAAGGGCTCCTAGGGGTGGGTGAGTGGGGGCGAAGGTGCCTGCGGTTGGGGACAAGGGAGACGCCCTCGGAGGGGCAGGGCTCAGGCGGCACAGCTCCTCTGTGTGATGTCAACTCGGTCCTTCCGCTCACCGGGCCCCTGCTGTGTCCCCAGCAGCTGGAGACCACGATTAATGGGGTGAGGGGGCATGGGGGTGCTTTGACTCTCTGGCTTCTTCCTACATGCTGGCATTCAATAACCCTCAGTTACGAGAACCTAATTCCGAACTATCAGTGGTTTTAGGACTTTCTCTGGGCAAAACGGCTCTACCCAAGGCGCCGAGGCTTCTGGGACTCTACAGCCCAGCTACGCCCACGGGAGCGCTGAGAGCCTCCTCCTTTCTCGGTTGGTGAAAAGGCCCCCATGGTTGGACCGAGCGCCATGTTGAGGGAACAGCTGGGGCTGTGGGCGGTTTAAGGCACTCTTTACGGTGGAGCACTTGTCTGCAGATTTGCCAAAATGGAAATAAATTCTGGAATGTCACTCTCTGCAAAGGGCCCCTGTGTTTTCATGATACACTGTTTCCCTGCAAGGGGTTTCCCTGGGAACAACAGCAAGGGCTCAGGAGGCATCCTCACCTTTGTGCGTGTGGAGCAGGCGAGCGTCGAGTGTGCGCCGGACAGAGGGCGTAGGGCAAAGAGGGCGCGGGGCAGAGGGACCAGGACCTACCGCATGGGTGGGGGGCTCCCACCTCTCCATGGGCGCTGGGGGACAGCCCGACAGGCAGCTGCGTCTGGAGCTGAAATGAAAACCCAAGCAGGGAAGCCCAACGAGGTTAGACATTTCCTACAGTCATCTTGCAGTTGGGGAAGGCCTGGAGACCCCGGGGGCTTGCGTATGGAGGCCAGTCCTGTAGGAGCGTGGTGGTTCCTTTTGTGCGAGGATGTCTGGCCACCCTGAACACTCAGAAGAGGCGTCAGCGAAACAGCAAGGTGGCAGTGAGGAGACCAGACGAAGACCCCTCCTACAGCGGAACCGTGTCCGCGGTCACACACATTCAGGTCACTTCCATCCGGCCTGTTGCTGCTGTCGGTCGTGCTGTGGAAACACCGACACCTCAGCTCTGCCCATGGCCTTCAAGGATGCGCAATTCTCCGAACTCAGGGCAGACTGCGGGCAGTTTCACACGCAGAGGACTTGGGCACCCTGTGCAAGGCTGCAGGGGAAGCCAGGCTTCGTTTGTTTGTGTGTTTGTGTGTTTGAACCACTCTACACTCCCGTCTCCCGCACTCTTGGTTTTAAAACCCGGGCCTGGGGTGGCCAAGGGCTCCCCGAGGCACCTGTCCCCGGACACCCAGCTGGGCTGGCCCGGACTAGGAAACGGCTTCCTCCTGTCCACGCCACACTGGCTTCATCGACAGGGCTGACCTCGCATGAGACGGGAGCGAGGTGAGCACCTGGATGACGCAGAGCCCGGACGACGGTGCGGCCAGCCTTTCTGAGGTGTGCCGCGTGTTTCCGGGGAGACTACTGGTGTTATTGTTGTTTTGTTTTTTGAGTGGGGCGGCAAGTCTGGCCCTCCCTCCTTTTCTCCAGGCTTACCCTCCCTCGGCCTCCAACCCCATAACAGGCGGGTGTCAGAAACAAGCCTCCCTCCGGAAGGTGGTCCCCCCTTTCCTGCCCCACCACGGTCCTGCAAGTGCGGCAGCCGCCGCTGGGGTGGGCCACAGAGACCGCCGGCAGGAGAGCTAAGCCGAGTGCAAACTCTTGCTCCTCAAGGCTTTTGTGAACGGTGGGTGGCGCTGACACACTCTCCCAGCCTGTGGCAGATCACTCCCATCAGTGATGGTGGTGCGTGCGGGACAGGTCACGACCCTCTCTCACTCCTGGGGTGGGCGGTTCCAACCGCGAGACAGGAGTTACAGTGTCAAACCGAGAAGCAGGTGAGGGGCTTCTGCGCCGTCTCTCCCACTAGCAGCTCGTGTACAAAAGTCGTGTGCGTCTCTGTGATTACATAATGACATTCCCCCAGTCGTCCCCCCCGGTGCTGAGAACACTGTGTGAGCTCATGCGTGTGAACATGTTAAGTACATACAAGCACAGGTGTGTTTGCTGTTGTCCAAGTCTTTGTAGGAAGAAAAATATTTTTATGAGCTCCAAGTATGCAGAAACGTAGCAGAAGCAAGCACTGATAAAACCATTTATCTGGCAGAATCGGAGTCAGAGAAATACAGAATTGCACTTTTTCTTCCAGCGATGGCCTGTAAGCTAAATATCCATATTCTGTTTTCACAGACAAGTTCAACTGTCGATGCGGGAGTTCAGAGCCCAAAGGATCGGTTCCAACGTATTCGTCACCCTGCGATGTGTCTGCGTTGTTCGATTTAGCCTCAGGAAATCAGAGGGAAATATTTATGTGTTAGAAGAAAAACTCTCAAGAAAATCCCGCAGGGTGCTCCAAGCTCTCTGATCTTTAGGAGGAAAGGCCGGACTGCATCTTCCCCGCATTTCTTCAGCAGGTGTTGGAGGGCGTCCTTCGGATCGGACAGCAGATCGGATGCGGGGACCAGGACGTAAAATCAGACAGAGTCTGGAGGAACGGGAGAAACCGACTAACAAACACAGTTCGGGCTGCGTGCTTAATTAAAGTGGGTGAGCCCCAACTACGTGGTGTGAGTGCCCTGCCCTGCTGTGGTGGGGGCCTGAGACTTGACCATGGGGCGTGGGTCCCAGGCTGGAACACAGGGTGCCCTCGTCGGCTTGCAGGACCTCCGCCCCAGTTTCCGTCTCCTTCCAAACACAGGGAAGCTGCCTCGGGAATTTCTGTGCGAACTGAGCATGGGCGAGGGGCGGGGGGGGGGGGGCGCCATGGCACTTAGCCATTTCCTGTAGCGTGACTTCAGGTTTTGACGTCTGGGTCAGGGTATAGCTCCTGGATTTAATGGTATTTTTAAGGAGTCAAAGCCAATTAAAATCAACCTGATTCGAAGCCAGCCAGGCCCCTCTCCCGTACCTGCAGTGTCTGCCAGGCCCCACCGGGCTGCTGCTGGCTCCAGGGACAGGAGACCCAACCCCTGCTTCCTGGTTCATGAAGCCAAACTCCTCATCGGGGTGTTAACATGATGACTTTTTGCTTATCTTTTTGCTGCTCTAGGGAAATATCTTTAGTACCAGCCTATAAACACCTTCCTGTGAATCTCCCCCAAAGCCCCTTTGGACGGGTCATTGTAAAAGGCTTTCCCCAGGTGCGCCTCCCACCCCACCCCAGGCAGAGGGCTGGGAGGGCTGCGCTCTGGGGGGCTCTGTGCAGAGAGCGTGCATCCCGCGCAGCAGGACGGTGGCCTTCGCAGGCCTGCCGTCCCCGGTCTGCGTCCAGCTCTGCAGCACGCTGGGACTTCGGCGATAAACAGTGCGGTCCCGCCAAGGATCTCTTCATGGTGGGGTTACTAGTGTCTCTCCTTCTGTTTATTTTTCTTTGTAAAATGCCAAAAGTAGTGTGATTATTCACATATCGTAAAAGCTTAACAAAAGTAAAGCTTCCCTTGCAAATCCTAACTTGGATTTCCAGTGCTGCCTTCCCCCGTGAGTTGGATTCTTAGGTTTGAAACCTCATGCTTACACTTCCTCCTCTCATCCTCCTTCCTACTCCTGCCCCTCCCCCCATGCAATTTTGGGGAAAAGGGGTGGATCACCTTTACACCATCAAGTCAGGATTTGAAAGCGGTGCCCGAGATGCCTTCGGTGCTCCACAACTATTTAGAAATGAGATGACCCCGTTGGTACAGCCTGCCTAGGAAAACATTCCCAGGTGGAGCTTGGGGCTGGGGCTGGGTATGCCCTGGGTGTGGGGGGCTGGGCACAAGGGAAGGGACAGGCATTAGGGATGTCGACTGAGTGCTCCCCAAACCCCAAGTGCTTGTGGCATTGGGGGACACCTGCGGTGCACCCAGAGTGTTCCTTAGGGCTGCGTGTTTGTTGAGGTGATGTTTCACAGTTCCTGGACCTCTACCACTGAGTCTCGCCACAGGACAGACCAGGTGTGGAAGCTGGTGCCCAGGGAGAAGGACAGCCTGCTTCCTCTGGGCCAGAGGAATTCTGGTGGTCCCCACACTCAGGACCAGATGTGTGACATTCAGGCCCAGTGCAGGCAAGGGTATGGGGACCACACTCCCCCCGCTGGCACCTGAGGGGCCCAGAGAAAGCTTCTGCAGAGCTGATGCAGGAGCCCCGGGGTGGCGGGGTGGCGCCGTCAGAGGCCCTGGGCTGCCACAGCTCAGCCACCCCGCCCACCGGGACTCTCTCTCTGGGAGACGGGCTATCAGGGAGGGAGGGAGGAGCAGCTTGCTGGCCTGGGGAGGGGACATCTGTCGAGAACCAGGGGCCGATGGCTCTGGCTGTGGGGCTGCCTGTCTGTTTCACCCCAGGACTGGGGTGGAGCGCTGAGGGCTGCTCCCAAGAGGATGTTACAAATAGACCTAAACACAGATTAGAAACATTCAGTGAGCGCTCCCTCCTTGCCGGGGGGAAGCGGAACGTTTAAAGAGCGCTGTGCTTTTTGCCCCTGCAAAGGACACCCTGGAGTTTTTGGCAGCCTGGGCCAGGGTGGGAGGGGGCGCTGGATTCAGGGGGCTGCCTGGGGTGGGAAAGGCAGGCTGCAGTGGCCACCATGTCCCAGACCGGCCTGTCTGGGGACCCGACTCCACTCCTGCTCTCCCGAGGTCTTGCCTGGGGCCCCTCCCAACTCAGGTGATGCAGAGGAGGAAGGAATATTGCAGAGAGGCCAATGGGGTAGGGGGCGTACAGCAGCCAGGGGTCTACATTTGGGACACCAAGGGCAGCCCAGAGGAGGTGGGGAGGAGGGGTGTCTTGCGTCTTGTCTGGATTAAAGATGCGTTGAGAGGAGCCAGGCGCTAGACCCGGGAGTTTGCATCTATGCGGATTCTGTTTAAGAGAGGAGCTGGCCTTGTTGAAAAAGGTGAAAAAAAGTGGAAAGGGTGCCCTGGTGCGGCAACGGAGCGGGAGTCCAGCGTGAGCCGGCCAGCGCACGCCCCCTTCCCCCGGTGCCCCGGCAGACACCCCCACCCACGGCAGGACTCACCGGGCAGGGTATCCAGCCGCGGGCCTCCCCTCCCCTTGCGTGGCCTCTCCCCCGCGCCCCCTCCCCCGCTGAGCCCGCGGCAGTGCAGCCACGACACCGGCACTGGGCACAGGCGGCTGAGTGGGTGGCGGGCAGGCCGGCCATGGCGCGGGCTGCAGGCGCGCGGGGCTGCAGGCGGCGTTGGCAGTGCGGGCGGGGCGCGCTGGTGGCCTGTGCCGCCTGGACTGTGGGCTGGGTGTTGGCCGCGGCGCTGCTGCTCCGCGCGCACCCGGGCGCCCTCTCCGAGCGCTGCACGGACGAGAAGAGCCGGCGCATCCTAGCCGCACTGGTAGGTCCCGCGGCCGCCCTGCCCTGCGGCGCGCACCCGGAGGGTGGGGGGTAGGGGCACCGTGCGTGGAATGCTGGTCGCACGCACCCCTCTCCCTGGGACAGGCACTATGCCCGGGAGCCCTCTGGGGGCGCCGGGGTGTCTCTCCCCCGTTGCCAAAACTGGTCCTTTGTCCCAAGAGTCTCCCTGCCCGACTGCTCTCCCACCACCGCTGAGCCGCGCTGCCGAAGAAAGTTTGTGGGTTGGCGCAGAGTCTTCCGACAGTCCCTCGGTGGCCGCCCCCGGCGGGCGGCGGGGTTGGGGCGCTGGCCGGGATGCCGGCGGGAAGCCTCTCGGGCCCCATTCTCTCGCTCAGGCGCGGGTCTGCGACCCCACGCCGAGCTGATGCAGAACGCTGCTGGGGTCCTGCCAGCCGCTCCTCCGAGCCCTGCGGACCCTCGTCCTAGAGCAGGGACCGCAGTCCCCGTTCCTCCAGGGGAGGGCCGCCCGACTTCGGCTCCGCTGGGCGGGGCGGGAGGGGAGGAAGAACCGCCGCGCTGGGTCCCAGATGCCGGTCGGCTGCTTCCCCTGCGCTGGCCGCTCCTCAGCCTCCCAGTTCGGTCCAGAAGGCTCTGCGCACTCAGGAGACTCGCGCGAAGGCGGACGTCGGAAAGGAAAGCCCAGGAAGGCGAAGAGAGCGCGGCTGCCGTCCCAGGGATTTCCGAGGGTTTATCCACTCCCCTGGACAGCGGGGTCTGGGCGTGTGGCCTGAAAAGTGATCTGTTTTCTAAGAAATCTTCAAGAAACGCCTGGGATGCTGTCGGTCCAATTGCTTACATATTGGACTTGATCAAACTGGGGTAGCTTACAGGTTTTCAAGTAAACGATTGTTTTTTGAATTAAAAAATGAGATTGGAAAGATTTAAGAAATAATGAGTGAAAGGTACAAGCTAAAACAAATCGTATTTCCTAAGTGAGGCTGACGTGATGGACCAGTCACAATGCGAGTGAGACACTTGTCACGGACCCTCAGTCCTGCCACCTACCGTCCACCCCCCACCCCCCACCCCCCCACCCCCCTCCACTGGTGAACTGAAGTTCTGCCACATTTTCTTCAAGTTACACCAGACTGTTGACTTTCTCAGTAACCCATCAGAAAAATCCCCTTCATTTTGGGGGGAACCGGTGGACCATTTACAGTGAACGGAGATTCATAGTTTGGCCAGGGTGGAATACTTCTGCTCACAAAAATAATATAGTAACCTTGCAGAAAGTGAAAAATGAATTCCATTTTTCATGTATGTACCTTTGGTTGAATGGGGAGAGGCCAAATGGGAATGAAATTCGCCTAGTATAATCTAAGTAATTGGCCCTCGTGGCTTTCCCAGCATTTCAGCTCGTGGACGTAAACCAATTCTGATCAGAGGTTCTATCAGTATGTCTCCAACGGTGGCCAGATAGGGTTGTTCTGAGCCCAACAGAAAGCCAAACAGTTCAGTCCCCCTTCTGGAGGTCTCCCCCTCTCCTATCGCCAAAAGAATGGTTTGAGATACCAGGTCTGTCTTCCTCAAGTTCATTGCTGTTGTCTCGGTGAACTGACTTTTCGGGGTGTGCTGTTTGGGCGCCTTGTTGGAGGCCATGGTCCCAAGCGCGTGTGAGGGACCTGGCGCTCTCTCCCCTGCTCCCACCACATCCCTTTCCCCCTCCTCAGTTCTGATGTGTTGAGGTGAGCCCCAGGCAGAGCCCTGGCCCCTGTTCCCCAGGACCCCCCCCCCAGCACCAGCACGAGGTCTGCATTTGCCCCCAGGCTGCAAACCCAGATTCCTGGGCCCTGGCCGCACACAGAGGCTGGCGTGGTGGCCTCCCAGGGCTCGGGCTGAATCGAGCTTCTGTCTCTGGTCTCCCAAGCACTTTCGATTCATTCTGCCTGGCTTTTATCCTCAATAATGAAGCTGGCTCGGAGTCTTCTGACTGGCCTCCAGACTCTCATTAGCTTTCCCTCTGAACACCAGAGCACAGAAGGAGTAGCTGAGCTGAGCCACAGGGAGCCCGCCTCCCCCCCAACCCCACCCTCATTTGGGCAAAGGTGGCAGAGCTTTGGGCAAGGCCCGGCGTGTTCAGAGACCCCCAGTGCGCAGGGGCATCCCTGGCCTGCAGGGAACCTCGCCAGAGCAGAGGAGCCGGGAGCCAGGCCTGCTGCGAGCCCCAAGCCCACCCACCTCCGGAGGGAGCCCCCTGTGCTTGTTCCAGAGAGTCGAGCCCTGGGTCTGAGAGCTTTGGAATTTTCTAGTCCGACTGCGGTGCTCTCTTTGCTGCGGCTTTTCAGCACACCCCACAACCGAAACATCCTCATGTCCTCTTTGGCCTCGCCGTGACATTTCTTTGGCCGGACTGTTCCAGAGAGCAGGGCCCGGAGGCTCTGGCTGTCAGGGCTGAGGAGCAGCCTCTCTGTCCCGTGGGCAGGGCTGCCCATGCAGAGGGCCGGGCTGCAGGGCCTGGCTGCCTTGCTGGGCAGGCACCGCACTAAGCCGTTTCATATGCATCAGTTCATTTACTCCCCTCATTAACCCTGGGAGGTGTGTGCTTCGACGACCCCATTTCACAGATGGAGAAACTGAGCCCTCGCTCACGCAGTGAGTGAGTGAGTGAGTGAGGAGCCAGGGTGAACCCTGTGCCGTCTGACGGTAGGCACCCGGGGGAACAAGTGGCTTCTGTGATAATGAGAGCCGTGGGAAACAGCTGGGCACAGCTCACCCTCTGTGGCACGTCACTCTCACAGTATCTCGGGAGGTTCCCAGGGATGCTGTCAGTCAGAGGCTGGATTCACTCCCTGTGGGCTGGCGAGGCTCGATGTAATTTCACGTGGTTGTTTGCACTCGGGGCTCCTGCGTGTCAGCACGGGCTTGTCTTTCCTCACTGTGGTGGGACCACGGCACCCAGGGCACGTCCCCAGAAAGACGTGAGAGCAGAGGACGACCCCATTCTCCCATGTGCTTTGGCCGTGTTTGTAATGCGCCTTGTCCAGGGGCCAGGGCTGTCCGACCGTGGCCCAGGATGGCTGTGGACGCGGCCCAACACCAAGTCGTAAATTTACTTAAAATGTGGTGAGATTATTTTGTGATGACGTGTCACAAGGTATTTAACGTGAGGCGTAAGACAACTCTTCTTCTTCCAGTGTGGCCCAGAGACGCCAAAAGGTTGGACACCCCAAAAGCCATCCTCCCAGGGTCAAGAAGGGTTGCTCGGGGGGACTGGTCACTTGCTCTGTGATTCCACACTGCACGGGGTCGCTGCTGGGCAAGGAACCCCATCATGTGACAGGATGGTTCCTGACCATGTGGGGACTTATTGCTCCTCAAAAACAAAAGCAAGCACACGGAAGAAAACCCAGACTTCAGGCGTGACCTCTGAGACTCTGTGCCCCCGGTGCCCAAAAGGGACTGGACGGGTCTTGTTTTCACCCGAGGAGCGCGATCCAAGGACGAGGGATTCTGAGCGGTAACCATTGAGCATGCTTCCCGCAGAGCCGGGCGTGCCGACAACACGCATTTGCACGTCCGCCCACGGCCTACAGGCAGCACAAACACACTGCAAGTTCGAGTGATTGGGAAAGGCCGCTGAGCTCCAACGAGCCCCCTTTCCACCTGTGGATGTCGTGGGCACACGCGTTCGGGCACAGAAACGTGCGTGTCTCCCAACAGGCACTTAGGACCGCCTGGTATTCAGAGAAAACTGACTTTAACAATGGAATTCAAGTCAATAAAACCACTTTTCTCTTTAGCTAAAAATAGCTCCTTTTCAACAGGACCTGCTGCTGATAAAATAGTTTCACAAATGTCTTTTAACATGACAACAATTATTAATTAGTTCGTAACCTCATAATTTATGCTTTTGACTTGCTTTGTTTCAATGCTAGCTGAAGCGCTTCTCTGTGTGCGGTGGGCACGGACACCAGGAAACCCTGGGGTGCTCTCACACCTGGGCCCGGGACAGCCGGGGCGGACCGAGTTCATGTCCCTTTGCGCCCTGCACCAGAGGCGTAGGAACCGAAATGCTAACATTCGTCCACCCTGAAGGATGATGGCAGAGAACAGCCGTGTAGTGACTGCACTGAGGGATCTTGGCTCTAACGCAGTTGGTCCCCTCTGACGAACGAGGTGGCGGAGCCCCGAGAGTCAGTCGCAGGCCTCGCAGCTCCCTGGGGCGCCTTGCTCCGCCTCCTGTCCTTCCTGAGGCCGGACAGCGCATCCCTGATGCCTTAACGCGCTGCTCGGTGGAGAACAGCTGACTCGAATGTTCCCCTCCAAAATCAATAGGCCGTGTGCCAAATTCAGTGAGTAGACCATTGTTCAGAATATCTCGCAACTCCTGTTGGGAATCGCCTTCCAAATTTGCAGGGGCAAGTCTTGTATAGGTTTCGGTTCAATTTGAACTTGGTTTCAGTCCAGCTTTGCAGGGGAGGCTGAGCTGTGGGGGGCCCGGAGGAGGGGCAGGGGTGAGCAAGTGACAGCGGTGGGCCCTTCAGTGAGAGCTGGGGGCAGAGGAGCGCCCCCGCCGGCAGGTGGCCCTGACCTCTGCCATGCAGGAAGTGGTTGTACTGGGCGGAGACCTAGGAAACACACTTTTGATCGGACTGCCCAGTCCGTCACACGCAGGCCTGTGGTCTGACCTTGCTCTCCACGCCGTGAAGTGTCCTGGTTCTTTGACCACCCGCCCCTCTCGGCTCTGCGACCCCAGCCATAGCATAGGCCAAGTTTGCTGCGATGGAGCTGCCCTCTCCCCGCTCGTCCCCGGGGCAGACTTGCGATGTGTCTTTCAAAACCGAGCTTGGACACATCTGTCCTGGAGGAAGCCCCCCGGCCCCCTGCTTCTAACGCCCAGGGCTGGTGGAAAAACTAGCATCTCTGAGATGACCAGTCCTCTGCACCCGTGATCTTGGCTGACCTTCACAGGTCTCCTGAGGCACGGTTTTGCCGTCCCCTATCACAGATGTGAAAACAAGCCGCACACCCGGGGAGGGGCAGAGCCGGGAGGCAAACCCAGCCTTCTGCTCACCGCAGCCGGCTGTGCTGCTGCCTCGCCCGTGTCATTCCCCACTGTCATTTATGAGGTTCGAAGGCAGCCCCTGGTTCTGTGAACTCTGGAGCCCAGTCCCTGTAGCTGGGTTGCAGCTCTGCTCTCGGAGGGCTGGACTTGTTCATTTGACGGTGGCCAGGTGTGGCTGAGACAGGTAGGCCGTGCCCGTGGCCATTCCTCCAGCAGGTCTGTTGTCAGGGCCTGGCAGGGCTGTCTTCTTAGGGATGACAGCAGTGTGGTGAGGTGGGGTCGCTGGTCTCCCCATGTGGCACCTGTCCAAAGGGCCCCCAAAGGTGAGGAGAAATGCCCCATCTGAGGGTTCCCAAGTGCCTTCCTCACCAGCACCAGGAACCACAGGCCCTCCTGTCCAGAGTTGAGCCCACGTGGTTCCTCCCTTCTGGTGACGTCCCCTCTCTGCTCCTGCCGACACCAGTGGCCGTGAGACCTGTTCCAACTCCCGTTTCCTGCAGCCAGTTCTCTGAGCCCTGTAACCCTCCTGGAGCCTCCGGGACCCCACCAGCATCAGGGCCAGGACTGTGGCCTGGGGCCCCACCCCCCGAGATCTGACCTAGCTGCCCTCGGATGGGCTCACGAGCCCTCGGTGGCCCTACTGCCTGGCTGTACCCTCTCACCCACAGGCAGGAAAACTGAAACCCAGGTGGCGAACCGCCTTTCCTGCATCGCCCAGCTGGATGGGGGGAGACCTCCTGCTCCCCTGGGTGTTGATTCCGAGGCCCTGGCCCTGGGCCTGACAGAGACACGTAAGAACGAGACACGCGTGTGCCTCTCACTCAGTCTCGCACTGACCAGGAGCCTGTGCGGTTCACACTCACAGGGTTTCAGCGGCCGCTGGACGGTCCTGCATGCAGGGGGCGGCCGGGCTCTTTTCCTGCCCCCGCCCCCACTGTGTTGTGACCGCGTCCACTGTCCCTTCCTTCCAGTGCCGGGACTACCGGGGCGGGGCGCTGGCGGGCGACCTCTGCGAGGACCTGTGCGTGGCGGGGAAGCTGCTGTACCGGCGCTGCCTCTACTACGACAGGGGCAAGAAGGTGCTGCAGGCCGACTGGCACGGCCGCCCCGTCATCCTCAAGTCCAAGGAGGAAGCCTTCTCCAGCTTCCGGCCGCCCGGCCTGCTGGGGGCCCCGGCCGAGGATGGGGGCCCGGCCTTGCCGGAGGCAGAACTGCTCCTGCTGGTGGCCGGGGAGGTCAGGAGCGCCCTGGGCCTGGAGCTGTCCGCGAGCAGCCTGGGGCCGCTGTGGCCGGGCCACAGGGGCCCGCGGTGGCAGGGCCAGCTGGCCAGCCTGTGGTCCCTGGTACAGCAGGAGGAGTTCGTCCTGCTCAGCGTGCTGCAGGGACTGAGCCCGCACGCCCCGCCCGTGCTGGGCTCCTGCGGCCACTTCTATGCCGTGGAGTACCTGGCGGCCGGCAGCGCCCAGCATGCGGCTCTCTTCCCCCTGGACGGGGCCTCCGGGGGCCAGGCCCGGGCCGTGGGCGACATGGCGCTCAGCTTCCTGGACCTGGTGAGGCAGTTCGACCACGGCTTCTCCCACCGCCTCCACCTCTGTGACGTCAAGCCCGAGAACTTTGCCATCAAGAGGGACCTCACAGTGAGTGCTCCGGGGAGGGGGTGGGGGGAGGGCATGTCACGTGGGTGGCTTCTCGGTCTGGTGGGGGGTCAAAAATGAGAGAATTTCTGAAATCCTGGGAAACACGGCAACATGATGTAGCCTTCTAGCCTGCCCTAGCTGAGCTGTGTGTGTGAGAACTCAAAGGGCTCACGCACCCTCCCCCCAGAAAGGGGACTACATGTAGTGACAGGCGGGGACAGTAGGGGCCTGGGCTGTGACCTGGTGGGTCCTCTCTGAGGCCTGTCCTGGTTTCTCCTGCAAAGCCCGTCCTTGCCGAGAGCAGAAAGCAGTCCTCAGGGCCACGGGGAGGACGGCCTTGGGGGTTTCTGGACCCTGGCCCAGCTGGGGACACGGTCTTCAGACTGCCCAGGCCCCATGACAATGCACTGTGTTTTCTGGTGCTTTCTTCCTAGAGGTTTGAGTGAGCTTCCCTTCCTTGGGTGAACCCTCTAGAGGGACACCTGGAATTTGGGTGCCTTCCGCAAGGGACAGACCTGCCCGGGTGGAGATGTCGGCCCCACACTGCTTGGTGTGGGGTTGGTGAGTTTCAGCTCCTCTCCAGCAAACCAGCAACTAACAAGCAGCAGCAGCAGAGGTGGGGGGGGGGGGCTGCAGCACCATCAGAAGCTCATCCCTCCCATCACCCCCTGCTGGGCCCACCCCAGGTGTCACTGCCAGGGTCACCTCTTACACTGCAGGTGCTTGCAGGGGAAGGACCAGGCCAGCTTGACTCTGGTCCCCTAGTGGGCTGGTCACTGAGGGGCTGGCTCACGGTGGATGATGCTCCTCACCCGGTGAGAACGTGGGGGACAAATAGAGGTACTGTGACAGCCAGCCATGGCCCCACAGCAGGTGACACAGGGCTGTCTCCTTAAAGAAACAGCCTGAAATCGTGTGAACTGCTTGTCAAGTCTTTGCCAATGCGAAGGGCATTGCAGCATCTTGCCCAAACTGCTTTGTCCTAACCCTGTCCCTGGTAGCCCCCTGAGGGGCTGATAAACTGGGGGGTTTCCTTGGGGTTCCAGAGGGTTCTGGGAAGTTCCAGGAGGAGACCCCTGCAGACGACCCGGGAAGGGCAGGGGACCCTGGACTCAACAGCCTCTTTCCCAGAGCTGAGGTCCTGGCTGAGGCTGTGGGACAGTGTAAATGGGGACATCCCATGCCAGACACGGAGGGCTGCTGCTCTCCTCAGGGAAGTTCTGGGGACGCAGCCACTCCGAGTGCCCGGGAGAGGAGGGGTGAAGGGTTCACACAGCAAGGGGACAGTTCTCCGGCATCAGAGCCCTCGTGCACTGGTCTGGGTGTTGGGGAGCGACGGCAGCGGAGGGGCCCGAGAGGCTGTCTGGGCTGGGTTTCCAGGAAAGGCTCAGGAGAGGAGGTACTGTTGGGTCCGCCCGGGCGTGGTCCCCCTCAGGTGGGCCTGCCAGCACCTCCGGCAGAGCAGGCACGGGACGTCGGTTCGATGAAATCATGTCCACACCCTAGACCGAGCCCTGACTTGCTGTGTGGATGGACTGTTCCGGAAGCCCACGGGCCCTGGCCCCACGAGCGTGTGGGGGAGGGCGGGGTGTAAGGACAGGATTCCGCTGTGCTCACCCCCATTAATGACTTTCCTTCCAGGGCCGAGGCTCCAGGAGTTCACTTCACCTGTGGTTGTACAGCTTCTAAGTAAAAAGCAGCCATTTCGGCACCACCAGGGAACTTGTCAGAAATGCGGGTACTCCGACTTTACCGGAGGCCTCCAGAGTCGGAAACTGGGGGTGGGATGTGGCAATCCGTGTTTGGAAACAAGCTCCAGGTGTTTCTGATGCGCTCCGGCTGAGGGACCACAGGTGGGGCCTGCCTTCGGGCCAGGTTGCAGTTGCCCAGGTGTCAGGAGGGGGCGGGAAGAACTGAGGACTCAGCCATTCCCTTTCTGCAGGTCCCCGTCCAGGTGTTGAAGGCTCACCCCCCACACACGTGCAAAACGCCATTGCTCATTGCCAGGGAGGGCTCCTTTCAAGCTGGTGACATGTCTCCTGTCCCAGAGCCACACTTTCCAGGGGACGAAATGACCCGTCCTTTCCAGGCTGAGGCCCGGATGGAGCCTCGGACGGCGTGGGTTGGGTCTGCCCACAGGGGAAGGATTAGGACTCTGAGATGCAATTTCAGACTCGGTTTAAGAAGCCTCCCGCAGCTTCTCTGATTGGTTTTGTTGCCATTCCTATTTTAGGTGCTTATGGTTCTGCACACACTGGCTGTACCCCCTCCTCTGCCTTGTAGAAAAATTAAAAAATAAATCTGGATCTCCTGGGAGATGGGAAGGGAGCCATCAGAAATGGTGGGGAGAGAAACTGCCGGGAGCCAAGATTCCATCTGGGGGGCCCAGGGGCAGCTGGGGGCGTGGCCAGAAACTGTCCGAAAAAGAGAAGGGGTCCAATCATGCACTGGAGAGCCAAATAGTTCATTAGCATAACCTAATCCTTTTTCGGTCTATTAGCCAGTGCAAATAATGAAGTGAGCTATTTCTTTTGGCTAAATAATGAGACAGGAAAAACCGATTAAAATGATAATTCCTGTTTGCCGTGCCTGAATTAGTAATTGGGCAAAGCTCTTAACGAGGAAAAGCTTCCCTGTTTTGTTTTTCATTGTTCTCCCCATATTTTGAAGTAAATTATTTTCCCTCCTCCGATTTACTGATTATTCCCCAAGAAACTTTCTTGCCTTTTGGCACCAGTGCTGATTGAGACAGACACCGAGGCGAGGAACCCTTTCTGGAGAGGCCGCTGAGGGGAGGAGGGGGGGCGTTCCGACGTTGACCTGAGAGGGCGTGTGAGGTGCCGCCGACGCCCTCCAATCCATCACGTCTTTTAATAGCTTTTTAATGCCCAGGAGCTACGAACTGCTTGATTTGGGCCGACTCCAGGTTTCCTCAGGTTGGAGTTCATCTTTTTCCTTTTTTCAAATTCAGGTGATGAAGGGAAATCTGCATAATTTAGATGTTATTCTGGTGGTTTTGACGCCTCTTTGGTTCGAAGCCAAGAAGACAGAGCTGGAATCCCGGGGTGGAAGTTCTCGGGCTGACGCTGGGATGCGGGGTCTGGTGCGGCATCAGGCTCCACACGCACCAGCCTGATGTCAAGGACGCGGACGCTGCCATTGCCCCAACCTGTCCCTCCAGCCCGTTAGGGGCAAAGCAGTTGACGCTGGTGACAGAGATGCCACCAGCAGGCGACTTAGATACCCCCTGCCTCCTCCTCACCCCCGTACCTGCCACCCTGCCTCTTGAGTGTGATTCCCTTTCGTTGCTTCTCTTCCCCCCGGGCAGATGACCCGATCTCACTGCGTCAGAATCCTGACCCTTGAGAGTCAGCCACCAAGGCAGGAAAGCTGGGAGGGGAGGCAGTTAGTTCTGAAGACCTTTCAGGGGCGCTCCCTGGGAAGCTGAGAAACGCTGGGAGCTGGAAAGGGACGTTGCTGGGACAGGGTTCCACATCCTCAGCTTTCCCAGTGACAGCCCAGGCCCTCCCTGCAGCACAGTCAGTGTCGCTGTCATCTGCAAGTGGAATCAAGCCACGTCTCCCCGATGGCCCTGCTCGGCCACTGGCTGCAGAGCCCTGGAACCCCGCTCGCGGGCGGGGACGGAGTGCCCTGCGGCCTCCCTCGGTGCTGAGCCCGCCGCCCTCACTTGCCCGTGCTGCTTGGTTGCAGGTGGTGGCCATCGATGTGGACATGGCCTTCTTCGAGCCCAAAATGAGGGAGATTCTTGAGCAGAACTGCACAGGGGACGAAGACTGCAGTTTCTTCGACTGCTTTTCGAGGTGTGACCTGCGGGTCCACAGGTGTGGGGCCCAGCGCGCCAACAGCAACCTGCAGGTGAGCGGCGTGGGCCACTGCTGGGCGGCGGGCGGTCTCTGCCGGCGACCTCCCACCCCCGCTGTCACCCACTCGCGCTCTGTCCTTGTGGCGTGTCACCAGAGCTTCCCCGCCTGCCCTGAGGCCAGAAGTGGCGTTTTCTACCCGACACACGGTGGCCTTGTCCCGGACGTGAGGTTTATCCGTGGGGCTGAGTCCCAGGACGTCTCCAGGACGCTCCCCCACCCCGGACCCCACAAGGCCCCTGGGGGAGGGGTGGGGGCACAGGCGAGGTCTCTAAGGACCACTCTCAGTGTTGGGGCTCTTGGGGGCATTGGCTGCCCCAGTTAACGTCCCCCTGGCCTTCCCCCAGGTGGTCTGTGACAAGATATTCCGGCACTGGTTCTCCACTCTCGAGAGCTCTGCCGTCTCCCTCCGGCTTCAGCGGCAGTTGCGAGAGGCGGTGCAGGAGTGTGCAGACCCCGGCGGTCCGCAGGCAGCCACTCCCACCATGTTCCGGAAGCTTCGGCGCCTTCTCCAGGCCGTGCTGAGGGAACTTCGGGAGGCAGAGAAGTAGCTACCACTGGGCTGTCAGATGCCCGCTCAGGAGAGGTGGCCTCTGCCTGGTTTCAAAGAGGAGACGTTTTCACTGTGCAAATGACCGTGGCCTTGCACTCGGGAGCCCGCCTCATGCCCTTCCTGTCTCACGTCTGCGGCGGGCACCTGCGCCTCCTCCCCTCCGCTCCAGGTCCCGCCTTGCCCCTCGGACAGAGAGACCTTCCTGGTCTCCGACCGTCCCCCTTTGGAGCAGGGCACGCGGAGGTGGGCGCAGAGCGTTTTGCTGGGAGGGCCCTTGGTCCGGACGGCGCAGTCCCAGCATGCACTGCTCTTAAGAAGGTGCCTGCACTCGGAATAGACATTTCCAGCTCTTCTCGCTGCAAAGGTTGCTGTGTAAAAAAAGTGTGTGTGAGTATTACTTGGGTATGTGCACGCACATGCGTGGGTGTGTGTGCACGCGTGCCTGCACACACACATGGGTGAGCACACATGCCTAAGTGAGCGAGTGGGTGAGAGTGGGGGGGTGTGAGCAGGTGAGTGTGTGAGGTTGAGCAGGTGCCGTGAACCGGTGAGTGTGGGGTGCGTGAGCTGTGGGACAGAGGAGGGCGGCCGCCCCGCTGTGTCTTCAGGGACGACTGGCCTAATTGGCCGAGCAGAGCTACTATCCCCTGGGCATCTGACGCAGCGGGAACAGCGGCTGGTTGTCAGATGTGTGTGTTGGTGTGTCGGTGCCTGGTGCTGGAGTGCGTGTGAGGACGGCCCGCATGGGTGTTGGCTGGGGGCCCAATGACTCTGGGCTGGGTTTGAGGGGGCGCTGGGCCCCTCGGCACAGTCTGTCTTCCTGGGGAGCAGTGTTTGCAGGCCTCAGGGGTTTGCCCCCTGAGAACCTAAACTGGAGGAGCCCGGCCCGGCCTGGGGGCCACAGATAGGGCGTGGCCAAGGCCTGCCCATCACGGGATGGCGCCCAGCTACAGGCTCACATCACATGCCACACGTCAGCAGCTATGGTTTCCGTGGAGTAGCCCCGAAGCTCTTCCTCGAGAGACAACATGAAGGAAACCACACTGTGGTCACTCCCGTGGCCAGGCCGGGGACCCGTGGGAGCCAGCTAGACGTCCCCCAGAGGGACTCATTTCCACTCCAGTCCCGTGACAGTGAGACTCGACGGATACAACTGGTCACGGAGAGGGTGCGTTGAGAAAGACACTAAGGGAGGATGGAAAACTCTCGGTGGCTTACGAATCGGAGAAGACACGTCAATCTGAAGTTTAAAAAATCCCGTGGTGACAAATCCCACGCTATTTCTCTGCTCCCTGCCCAACCCTCTCGGGTCCAGCCCCAGGGACAGCCTGCTTCCGACGTCGTGTGCACACAGCCCCTGGCCGCCCCTCGGCTCCCCCGGGCCGTGCCGCTCTGGGAGGGCGTGGGGAGAACAGCCCGAGGCCCGGCAGCTCTAGTTCCAAGTTCTGAGGCTCCGGGGCTGAGTCTGAGGCCCAGAGTCACCTGCTGGGCCCCCGGCCCACCACCGTGGCACTTCCTCGTGTGACTGACGTCCAGAAAGGCTCCCCTCTCATCGTGAACATGAACGACGGGGAAAAACCCACCTCGGTCACTTTCGTGGTGGAGGCACGTGAAAACTGAAGTTAGACGCACAGGCCTCGGAGGAGTCGTTTGTAAACCAAAGGGAACCGGCCGTGTGCCCCCCAGGCGGAAGTGAGGGCCACGGTGCTGGGGTCTCGGTGGACCACAGAGCCGTCGGTCCGGTTCTCTCCGTGGGCGAGAGGTTTCCATGCACCCGGGCATGAAACAGAGGGCGAGGCAGGGAGGGGACAGTGGGGGCTGATGGTCTGTGCGCCGTGGGTCCCTGGCCCGCTGACCCTGGAATCCCAGCCCGGAGCTCACTGGCCAGGCCGCAGGGCTGGCTCCGGAAGGGGAAGAGGTTCGTTCTCGTTTCCACCAAAATGGAAACAAATGATTTCGTTTATCCTGGAAACTATGCAATATGTAATTACCCAACACAATGGTGTTTTTGTTGCTGAAAAGGAACAGTTTTATCCTTTCCCCTGGATTTGACCTCTCTCTCTCTCACACACACACATACACACACACCCCCCACTTTCCCATCCTCCTGGGGACCTGCACTCACACACAGCAGGGCTCTTAAACGCTCTGTGGTGAAGCTTGTTTTTTTTTGTTTTGTTTTTTAAATTTCCAAACCCTTGCGAAACAATACTTTCATAGGATACAATAAACCCACGGGGCTGTGTCAGTATTTAACACTGTTACCCCACAGCAGCCTCCCTGCTGGCGGGGACATGGTGCCCAAGCAACCCCTACCCTTTGTGTTGATGACACGCAGGCTGGACACACCAGTGTCAGATGGGTGGGCGGGACTGGGGGTGCGGAGGTTATAATGGGGTTCAGCAAGCACAAGTGGCGTGGCTTTTGGTGGCACCCCAATTAAAGCAAGTAGAGCTTAACTTGTCTCCAGTGCCTCTTCCGAGTCAGCTGTCACCCGTTATCCGACACCTTATCGTCAACATTACCTGGTGATGAGACCGCTCAGAGGCACACCCCGGCGGGTGACAGCAGACAAGCTCCAGCTGCACAGAAATCGGGGGCAGCTCTGGCCCCGGGCTGCCGCCCTCGCGGTACCTGGGTGGGTGGACCCCTGGAGGCATGGGACACCTTTCCACCCTCCTTCCCACCCTCTCCTCCTCCTCACAGGACGCAAGTAGCCATCAGCCACGTGCAGTGTGTCCACTTGGGGTCCCAGACCGCTGCTTCGGAACCACCTGCAATCGTCCTAAAGTGCAGACTCTGGGGCCTGGAATCCGGGACTTTGGGGCTGAGGCTGCCCCCCCACTGAGGATTTCTGCTGTGCCCCAAAGATCGAGAACATGGCTCCCTGTGTCTGCCTGAGTCCTTCTCCACTCGGTGTCTGTCATCGGTGAAAGCCATCACTGGTGGCCCAGGCGGGCCTTGGGCTGGGGTGGGGCGTGTGGAGCTGGCCTTTCCTCTCGCTCCCCTGCGTGACGGGCATCCGGTCAGGGGTTCTGTGAAAGACTGTCTCGAAGTAAAGCAGTGGCTTGCCGGCCCGTCACTCTCGCATGACAGGCCCCAGAGGGAATGGGTTCTGTTCCTACAACCCCCGTTCCTCCTCTCGCTTACCATCCCCTCCCCCAGCCCCCGTTACCAGGTTCCCGGGTTTGAGAGCCAGTGGATTCCAACCCTCTCCCAGGGCTTGGGGACGTGGGAACCCACGTGTGGTCCTGCAGCCTTGCGCTGCCCGGAGCCCCTGGCTGCCAGTCTTGATGGAGCAAGCGCCATTTTGTCCCCATTTCATTGGGAGGTGGCCCCCTCCAAGAGCTCCTCGTTCCCTGCCTGTCACAGTCCAAAGAGAGTGCCCTTTGCTCGTGGCCGGGACAGACCACGTGTCCATTTCCGCTTCTGAGGCGGGCACACCTGGGGGTGCTCAGAAAGGTTTCTGTCCTTGAGTGGACCTAGCTGGCCCAATGGCGGGGATCAGGGCCACCACCTCACCTTCCTAAGACCACATCTTCCCTTTGGGGGGAGCATGGAAGTGCCACTGGGCCCCATCACCGACGGGCTCGGAGGGTCCGCTGGCCTGCTGCTGGCCACTGGCGAGTTCCGGGCCTGTGTTCTTCAGACGCTCAGCTGTCCCCATCCTCATCTTCTGCTCCAGAGTACCTTCTCCTTTCACCCTCCCCACCTCCTTGGAAGGCGGGAGCCGAGACCCGAGGCCGCAGCCCAAGGAGCTGGGCTGTTCTGAGGGAGCCACAAAATTCTCCAGATTCCTGCTTTTAGTCAATGCCTCTGCCCACTGTGAAAACTCCCACTTCAGATCTTCTCCTGCTGCAGTCTTCACTGTGCTGTTTTCTCTGAAAATATGCAGCTGAGTCCCTTGCAGGGTGAGCAGTCCCCACAGCGATTCCGACCTAGAGGCCAGGGGAGGGGCCTCTGGAGGCACCACCGCAAGGCAGGACCTCCGTGTGGTGGGCGGTGGCCCAGGGGTCCTGGATGCAGGGAATGGGCATGGGGTCGGCCACGCCTGTGGCAGCTGAGGGTCTGATGGGGCCCCAGGGCCTCTCCCATGTCCTGAAGCCATGCGTCATCCTGGGCTTCAGTTCCAGGAAAGCAAAGTAGATGCATTATGAGCAATTCGTATTTACTGAGCTCGGTGAACAGTTGTTTTGTGGAACCCTGCACGCCGGGGGCCGGGCCGCACACCCACCTGGTTCTGGTCTCTACAGAGGGCCAGTTTCTCCAGCCGGAGGGAGGAGGAGGCCAAGCACAGCACGGAGTGGCCTGGCTTGTCCTCGGAGAGTCCAGGCCGTGCACTCCACGCTGGCTCTTCGGGTGAAATCTGGCATGAAGCTGACTGTGTGTAAGCGGACAGTCCGGGGCGTGGAGCCACTCACAGTGTTAGTTGTACGGCCATCGCCTCCCTGTCGCCTCCCTCCCTTCCAGACCCCTCGCACCCTCCTGGCCAGCCACAGCTCTGTCCTCGGCAAACATGGGCTCCTTCCCCCCGCCCGGCCCCCCCCCTGCCAGGGCCCTCCCTCCTGCTCTGCGTCTCTGTGAACCTGTGTCCTCTGGGTCCCTCGGGGAAGTGGCCCACACGGTGTTTGCCCTCTGCGTCTGGCTCCTGTCACTGAGCGTCACGTGCTCAGGCTCGTCCGTGGTGCGGCAGGTGTCCGACTGTCCTTCCCTTTTACGGCAGGACAGGTTTCCCCCCGCAAGGACACTCCCCTGCCCCATGGATTGTTGGTTCCCAGTCGGGTTGCAGTTCACTTCCCCCCGGGGTTTGGGATCAAGGGCCCGTGTTGGGGTCCAGCTCCACCCGAGGGCCATTGGCATATAAACCGGGCAAGTCTCTGGACTGGGGCAAAGTCACTCCCAGAAACGTCTCAGTGACGTGCGGGCTGGCACAGGCAGCTAAGGCCCCCGTCTCCCGGCTGCTCTGCCCCCTCTGGGCCCAGAGCCCTTGGTCCTCACCCGCCCCACAGCACTGCTGTCCTGTGTCCCCCCAACCCAGGAACCGTGTCCCCGATAAACCAATAGACTGTTAAATTAAAACAGCACGCTGCCATTGCCATATCACACTTCAAATATCTTCTCGTTAAAAACTGGAACTATTGCCCTGACTCCTTTGGCTCAGTGGGTTGGGCGACACCCCACAAAGCGAGGGGTCACCGGTTCAGTCCCCGTTTAGGGCGCATACGAGAGGCAACTGATCGATGATGTTTCTCTCTCAAATCAATGTTTCTCTCCTTCTCTTTTTCCCTCCCTCCCCCCTCTCTAAAAATAGATAAAATCTTTAAAAAACTGGAGCTACAGTTGGCATATATGACATCGTGTAAGGTACACGCCACATTGATTCAATACATTTATATATGAGGGGGGACCCCAAAAACATCAGAATTATCTTCTGAAGGGTGGGCTGCTTATAGTCCAGGCTTCCCCGCTAGGTGGGCGTTCCCCGCTAGGTGAGGTAATCCATCTGGATCAGTACACCAGCTGGCGTTGTTGTGAGAGGCTGCGTTTGGCTCCAGTGACTTTTTCTTGAAGGCTCTTTCACTCTGTCTGCCCATTTCATGACGGGGGACTTACGAGCACACCTGCCCACACTGTGCTGCGTGTTCCGCAGTTTTTGACCAAATGGCATGACCCCCGTGCCCCACCCTCCCCATTCACCCGATCTCACCCCAAGGGACATTTTGGGTTGTTTCCCGGGGTGAAAAAAGTCCTCTAAGGGAAATACTTTGCTGATGTGAAGGAGGTGAGACCAAAAACGGTAGAAGCAGTCAAAGGAATCAAAGCTGACAAGTTTGAGAACTGCTTTGAGCAGTGGAGAAGGATGTTCCGATAGGAACATTGCATCAGATGGAGAGTACTTGGAAGGGGACTGAAGCTTAAACATGTAGAAATGATACAAAACTTTTCATAAATAAATGCCAGTTTTGGGGGTCCCCTCGTATTACAATGTGATCAGCGGCACGGCATTAGCTGGCGTCTCTCTGCCATCATGTGATTATTTCTTTTCTGTGGCAGGAACAATTAAGATCTTGTCTCTTAGCACAGAATTCACTTTTTGTGAAAGAAAAGAACACATCTGTTTGTGTGTGTACATATACATACAAAAATGTGTGTGTAAATCTCTGAGACACACGAAACTGCTGATTGTGATTCTGAGAGAGGGGTATTTGCTTCAAAAATTGTATTCTTCAGCCTTGTATATTTCTGATTTTTTTTGGTAATAATCATTTTGGTCATGGAAAATGAATAATCATATATATTTTTAAAAGTCAATGTTTTTAAAGTCTTCCAAGAGTGAGTTTTCAGAGTTTCCCAGGGAAACTTATTTTGAACTGTTACATTTAATACGATTACCAGCCAAGGCCTTGGGAAAAAAATACGAGTCTATAAAAATCCAGGTTATTTTTGCTCAGACCCTCAGTACAGAATGCTTCTGTGAGTTGGGAGACTGAGCCGCGCCATCCCCCCCAAAACCCGCGCTGCCTGCCTGCGAACAACCTCGGAGGCACCCCAACATTTGCTCCTGTGCCAGGGGCGGGCCTCATGTTCCCCAGAACTTGGAACTCACCTCCGAGACTCCGACCCGCGTGAACGCAGCATCTGGGCTGGGGCGATGCTCCTTCTGAGAGAAAGTTACATCATTTGAGCCGACTGCTCTTGTTTGAAATGCTTTACAATTCGAGGCCCTGTTTACTCAAGTGCAGGGTTCCCCATTGTGAGCACAGGAAACACGGAGCTTACTCCTGTATGGTTACTGAGGGATTACTGCACCCTTTCTCATAATTCCTGACCCACCTTTGCCCACCCCTGTTTGCTGACTGCATGGGATTTGACTTTACTTCTGATATTGTCTTTTAAAATATGTGTTGCAGTTTTCTGAAGACATCTTATTTTTTAAAAGATTTTATTCATTCCTAGAGAAAAGGGGAGGGAGAAAGAGAGAGGTAGAGAAACATCGATGTGAGGGAGAAACATCGATCGCTTGCCTCTCACATGCACTTCGACCAGAGACCAAAACGCAGCCCAGGCCTGTGCCCCGACCGGGCATCAAACCAGCGCCCTTCCACCTGGCAGGACCATGCCCGACCCACTGAGCCGCACGGGTCAGGGCATATTTATTTTTTAATGACAAGCAGCCCATATGCCTAACTATAAATGGAGACCAATGGTATGTCCTCGACCCGTCGAGGACACTGGAGTCATGAGGCATCCTCTTTGGACTTGAACACACTGGTAGAAAAACACATGTGGCGGCCAAAGGAAACCAGGTTTGTGAGACGTGGGTCGGAAATTCCCCCACAGTGGCGTCGGGGTCCCTGAGACTTGGCCTAGCTTTGGTTTGGGTTTCGATTGTCCTGCCGAAGGTCACTGGAGAAGACGGATTTCCTCCGAGGCATGAACCAGGGTTGCGTGGGCCACGGCGCTCCGTCTGGGGCCCTTCTGGACCAGGAGGCTGGGTCGGAGCCCCGGTGCTGGGCTCCAGCGCTGGCCGGCTGGAGTGCTGCGGCCTCTGGAAACGCACACAGACACGTCTGCTCCTGGCCCCTCTCCTGCCTTTGCTCGCAGCTGTCTGTGCAGCTCCGCCCTCCCAGGCTTCCTGGGACTGTAATCGCCCCCAGGGGGGCCTGAAGGGGGAGGGGGGCTCCGAGGAAGACAGGAAGCGCCATATGGTGACTTGGAAAGTTGCTGGCAGGGTGGGTGAAGACTTTTCCACTTGAGGTCAACGGTGCAGCTAAGTTTCAGGTCCGCTGGCCAGCGGCTCGGAAGACAGCTGCCTGTGCTGCTGTCCCAGGTTCACGGGGTTCATGATGAACTCTAACGTGCGTTGTCCTGGGGACACACAGGCCCGAGATCCCCTAGTGACACGGTCAATGCAGCCTTCTCCTCTGCGGCGTGAGCCTGAACACTGAACCAAAAGGCCGTTTTCAGCTAATAAACAGCCAGAAAGTTCAGGCGCCTGCTGTAAAGAAACAGCCAGGATGTGTGGGCTTTGGAGAGAAGAGCTGTTCTCTCAGCTGGTGGTCGGCCCCCAATCCACAGATCCACCCATGCACATCTGTCCATCCACCTCTGAATGAAGGCGCTTCTTCATTCAGAGCTTGCACAGGAGCCGCAAAGAAGACGTTAAGTGGGACAGCGCTATTGGCGGAAATAACGGGCGCGGCGATGCTCACGGTAGAGGCCACCCAGGTTAGCGTGGAGACTGGACACCGCGCGCAGAGGGGCCGCCAAGCCTCGCTCAGTGCGCTGGTGGAGCCCACCCACCCCAAAGCTGCAGAACACTCGGCGCTCCCAGGAGAGAGGCAGCGAAGAGGCGCGGAGGGAGCCAAGTCCTCCCTGACCCTCCTACCCGTCACAGAACTTCCCTTTAAGGTGCAAACCATCCACGCACCAGTGAAAGAAAGAACGCACGCCCCCACTCCCCTGTCGCTCCCGCCCTCACCCCCCGCAGCAGAACGGGCCCAGCCCCCCAGGCCTCTGCAGCGTCAGTCGGAGAGAGGGCGGGGACCCAGAAAGGCGCCCAGGACTCTTTCAGCAGGGCCAGGGAAGCTTAGCTTGCAAAGGGGGGCAGTGGGCGGAGCCCAAGTAGACGCGAGGTCCGGGAAGGCCTACGGGGCCCATGGGCACGTGACCCTGCGAGCTGCCGTGACTCTGACGTAAGCGTGTGCGCCTCCCTCCACACGGCTCTGCCCCTCTGGCTCCTCCCTGAGGCTGAACTTCGGAGTGCATGTGAGCATGCGTGTTGAGCACGCACGTGTGCACGTGTGTGCTTGTGTATGTACTTGTGTGTGTTTTCTCACGTGTGCTACACCAGTTGGAACCAGCTGGATGTTCCGGAGGAAGAGCGGAGAGGACCCTGAGGGAGCCGCCCCAGGCCAGACAGCCCCTCTGACACCCTTGGGCATATCCTGAAGGCCAACCCTAGTGGGGCGGTGGTGGGGGCACGGGGACAACTGGGGTACCAGCTGGATTCCGCAGCCATGCAGGTGACAGAGGGGCGAAGGCTCTTCCTGGCTCTCCCCCTCGGACCCGAGGAGGCGGTGCCATTATCTGACAGTGCTGACAACCCTCTCTCCTCTTCCACTGGTGGTCCCCTCCTGAACCCTTCTGGGGAATCTTCTTCAGCCTCCTGGGGGCGCCGTGGAGGGCGGGGGCGGGAAGGCAGCGGTGAGGCCGGTGCCACCCTCTGCGGAGCCTGGGAGAGCAGGGCGATGTGTCGCCCAGGCTGGGGCCGCAGTTCTGGGGAGAAAACCAGAGGGGAGGGGCAGCCCCGGAGGGGTATTACGTTAGGAGTAGAATCACCCCGAAACCTCGTTATTGACTGTAAGTAACTTCTAACGCGGAGGGAATTGCTGAGTTGGCCCGCACAGCCCTGCACTGCTGCACCGGAGTCCAGGGAGAGAGAACGGAGGTATCCCTGCACCGCTGGCAGAACAGGCCGCCGACGGGACCCCCGCCAGGTGGACCCAGGCCCTGGCGATGGGCACCCACGCGCAGTGATGATGGGAAGCAGGGACCTGGGGCATATTTTCGCTTCTTTGGCACATTGGTGGCCTCCCAAGAAAGCCTGTCTTGGAGAAAACCAGCTCGTTTTATACCGTAGAGTGCCGGGCTGTGGGCCCAGTTTTTCCCAGTGAAATCATACACCAGTAATTACTGATCGCTCAGAGTGAAGCCAGGAGGAGTATTGATCTGAAGAAAGCACTTTTCTCCGTTGCGACCAGCGTTGGAAATGAAAATTGACATCCAACCTCCTGATTCCTTGGAAGAAATAAATGGGGATCGATAAAAGAAGACCCGCTGGGGCCCCACCAAAGAAACAGGTTGGGAAAGAGAAACAGGAAAAGCTGATGGGGAATGGTGGAGCCGACAACGGTGGGATGAGATCCTTCTGGAAGGCTCCTGGGACATGACTGAGTTTATTGCTTGTTTGTGGGGGGGGGGGTGGCAAAGCGCCCCACCACCCCAAGTCCGTGCTGCTGTCTGCACACCTGAGGACCCCTGGGTGGGCTTCCCTAACCCACGGATGGACCCGAGTCTGTGAACGGCCCCCACTCTCAGAAGGAGGGTGCCTGGAACTCCATGTGGCAAAATTCAGTGCCCAGAGAGGGCGGACCGCCCGCGGCCTGCCTGGGTCTGCGAAGGGCTTCCGCAGGCCCCTCACGTCGCTGAGGCAGATGATGTGGGAACAGGGAGTGGGGGCCGTCTCCACACAATCCTGAGGGGACCCCCATTCCACACTGGCTCAGCGAATCCCCATTCAACCGTCTCCTGAAAACGCACTAACGCTCTCCCCATTTTCCCCGCTTCATTGCCTGTAGAAAAGGATTCGAACGCCCACCCGAGCGCCACGGTCCGTGAGCTTCCAGAGCCCCACTCTGGGTGGAGCCGTCCCAGCTCTCCACCAGGGAAGGCCATTTGCAGATTATATGGACTTGGCTTTTCAGAGCAGTTTTAGGGCCACAGCCAAGCTGCACAAAAAGTGCAGTTGCCACAGTCTCCCTCCCCCATTATCGACGCCCCCGCCAGAGAGGCGGGGTGTGCAGAGTGAGTGGTGGGTTCTTCCCCAATGTCCGGCCCAGGAGGAGGAGGGCGGGCCGAGGTACCCTCGGCTGGGAGGATGGGGGCACTGCTCGGACGTGACGACAGACTGGAGGGCGTCTGAGGGGCCCCTGGGCTGCCTGAGCCCGAGACTTTCCGGCAGGGATGTGGGCAGCCTCCTTGGTCCCTAGCCTCCCAAGTCAGACTACTGGGGGTGTCTCTGGAATCCACTTTTTTCAAGCTTCCCGGCTTCCCATGTGACCCTGATGCTCCACCAGGCTACTTTGCCAAATGTCAGTACAAAAACAAAAAAAACTCAGTGTGACGTCTCTGAAAACCAATGCCAATCTGTTTGAAGTGACTTTAGTGTCATTCTTTGTAGAGGCTGGGGGCTGAGGGGCAGCCGTAGACTAATAAGCTGAGGCAGGGTCTGCCTTCCCCTCTGCCGAGCATCCTGCAACCTGCAGACTGAACCCCAGCTCTGAGGACGGCCTTGCACAGTGCACAGTCTGCACCGCAGGAGTTAAACTGCCGTGGGGTGCGCCCGCACTCCTTTCCCGCAGCTGCCCTGATGAGGTACTAAAAGGCTTGTGGCTGAGGCAACACACATGTACTCCCCTATCATTCTGGAGGTCACAAGTCCAAGGTCACTGTCACCGAGCTGGAGTTGGTGCGGGCAGGGCTCTGGGAGGACCCCTCTCTACACCTCCTCCAGCTGCAATGGCTGCTGAGCTCCTTGGCTGGTGGCCTCACCCCTCCCTTCTGTCTGGGTGTCACATCCCCTCCTGTTCCGTGGCCTCACGTCCACTTGCTTCCCTCTCATAAGGACACTCGTGAGGACATGCAGGACCTCCAGATAACCCAGGATAATCTCCCCATCTCCAGGTCCTTAATGTGATCACACCTGCAAAGTCCTTTTGGTCGAGAAAATATTCCCGGGTTCCTGGCTGTAGGATGCAGACCTACGGGGAGGGCTCACTGGTCAGCCCACCACAGGGTCAGCCTGAGTAGACAAACGGGCAGGCATTTCACAAGCTCACTGACCTCCTGCGTGTGCCCCCAGCCAGCTGCATGGGTGGTGTGCATCTGTGTCACGAGGAGGAGAGCTGGGGACCCGAGGTGGGGTCCCCGCTGCTCCGTCAGCTAGCGTTTAGGGAACCCTAAACGGTTCTGAGGAAGCACAGCCGGGGGCGCAGTGGGGAAGCAGGGGTGAGCGAGCACCAGGGTCCTGTCTCAGGGGGAAGACTCACCCCTGCTCCCAGCACCGGGCGGTGGGGAGCGTTTTGGGAACAGACACCTGTAGCCACATGTTAGTTATTATCATCATGGCTGCAACCTGCGCGCCAAGGTCATTTCCACAATGAGCCATCACGTTCCCTAAAGGAAACACTCCATTTTCACTGTTTATTTTGTCCTTTTAACCTAAAGCCACTCTGCTCTGAGAACCCTTTTCCGCCTGCGGAGCGAGACCTCTCCGGCGCAAACCCACAGAGAGGGCCGCTAAGCAGAGCAGCTGCGGGTATGAACCCCGGGGGGCCCGTGGGTCGCAAATCACCGGGGCCTGTCTGTCGACAAGGCCTTTCTGGTGAGGTTGGAAGGAAGCGAGGATTTTTTTACAAGTGCCTGGAGGTTATGAATAGAAAGTCACTGAATTTAAATAACTGTGTTTTTAAGAGACATTCTTTTCCTTCAAGCAATAAGTGAATAACAATGTTTTTTGTCTCTGACACTATAATAAAGTCACTTCAGATGAAAAACTGCAGAGAGCTGCTGAGCTCGGAGCTGATTGAAAACCGAGAGGCTGAGCCCCGCTGAGTGTGGGAATGTGCCCTTTCTCTCTGGGGCCCTTGGGGCGCCAGGACGAGGGCCCGGGGAGGTTATCGCAGCCAGGCCTCTGGGGAGTGGGGTGGGAGTCTCAAGAAACCCTCTGTGCTTGTCTCGGGAGGGGACAGGCCGGAGGGATGGATGTGGGCGTGGCCTGGAAGGCTGCCTCCCGCCCTCGCCAGCAGAACCTGGGTCCCTCCCGCAGAGCAGAGGGGGTCGCTTACCGACCCTGTGGCCTGGGGTCAGGGCCGCGGTGCTGAGTGTTGGCAGACCCCCACCCAGGCTGCTGCTGGCTGCCAGGTTAACCTTGAAGGAAAGGCCGGCTCTCTCAGCTCCGTTTCTGCTCCTAGGTTCCGTGGGCTTGAGCTCTTGAACTTCATCGGGGACTGCAGGCGATGAAGCATAGTGCTGGAGTGCACAGGTGGGTTCAAACCGTGTCACTCTGTGTGCCTCAGTTTCCCCACCCAGGATCAGATGCTGTCGCCCCTGAGAGCGGCCCTGGGCACAGGGCCCGGAGTAAAGGGGGCATGCCCGTGAAGGCCAGGGCGGGGCGCGACGGGGCAACAGCGTTTTCCCTGTCAGAGCAGGTAGACAGTGGCCATGGTCTCATGACTCTGTGGCCCCAGGATTTGACTCGCCCGTGGAGGGCTGGCCACTCGAACATGTCCCACGGCTGCACTGGTGGTTGCCATCTCTGCACCACACGCTAGCGTGAGCACCCTCATTTCACCCCAAACTGAGCAGCACAGACATCGTGGGGGGCACCCTCTACTCCACAGGCTCTGACACTGGGGGGCTGGGCCCCTGGCCCTGCCCCCAGCCGCTGCACTGCCCGGAGCTTCGGCCGGAGCTTTGGCCGGGGCCTCCCTGGGGGCCGTCTGCTGGGCTCCAGACCTGGAGGAGCCGGGAGAGTCTTGCTCCCGCATGCTGGCCCCACGCTCCCCGGTTTTATCTAGAAAGTGGGCCCGTGGCCGGACCCCAACGACAACACCGGGGAGAGGCTCTGGGTCTGGGCCCCGTCCAAGTCAAGCAGAGCCCGGGAGAAGCAGAGGCCAGGGAATGCAATGCTGCAGAGTTATTTGGAGCCTGCGGAGAAGGGCCTGGAGGACTCTGATGAGGGCCCTTTGCTTAGCTGAGGGGGACCTGCGGGCTGAGGGGGGCGGGGCTCGGCCTGCGGGAGGCCCCGCCCACTCCCAGGGCAGCACCACCTGCGGAAACGCAGGGCTGCGCTTTGTGGTCACAGTACCATGTCCATGTATGAAACGGAGCTTGTCGCACACCAGCGAGTCCCACCCGGGTCCTCAGAGTGGTGAGCCTGGTGCCGTTTGCAACGCCCTTGACGTCCGCGGAGAGCCAGCGTTCCCGGAGCATTCAACCTTCGTTCACGTCCACTTCAGCCCCGGCTCCTCTAACGCAGGGATGGGCCACATGCCACGCGGGGACCCGGCTGCCCGGCATGACCTTGTGGCTCTCGCTGCGACCAGGAACCTGGCCCTGTGGGTGCCCTTCCTTCGAGGAACCACGCCAGCCCTGGGCAGCAACGTCCAAGGGGACCCTGAACCCAGGGGCCGCTCTGGGGACCTCACCTGACCTGTGCCTTTTTCTTTAGGAAAACCTGTGGCCGAGAAGTGGCTTCTGTCTGGACTCCTCGGTCACAGATGGGAGGGTAACGAGAGTGCTCGGCTTCCCTCTGTTTCCCCAGAACCAGAAGGGGAGGACGCCGTCTCATGTCCGCCGCCCGTCTCTCTGTCTGTGCCGGGGGTGGGGGTGACACAGACCAGCTGAGGTGGCTGCCGGGGTCTCCAGCTCGCTGGGCACAAGGAACTGTCGGGCGTTTAAGTGGCTGGAGACAGGCCTGCGGAGCATCCTCACGTCAGAAGATGAGTGACGTTCGTGAGGAAGAAACGCTGTCAGTCTGTCTGCCTACGTTCTGGCGGCTGGTCTGAAGCCCCCCAGACTGGGGCCTGTGAACTGCACACACCACCCTCCCTGGTCCTGGAGGCCGGAAGGTCCAGACCCACGCGCTGGCAGTTTCACTGTCTGGGGTGGGCCCTCCCGGTCACAGGCCCCCCTCGCTGTCCTCGCTTGGCGGAAGGGACAGGGAACTCCCAGAGATCCCCTTCATGAGGGCGCCTCCCTCGTGTCTTCCTCACCTCCTAACGCCATCTCCTTGGGGGTAGGTTTCAACCCATGGATTTTGCAGGGGACACAGCCATTCAGAGCTTCCTCTTTAAAAGGCTAATCCCCAAAGCCTCCTTCCGTGTGTGGATCGAGGAAGGACAGCCTCTGTCTGGGCCGGACCCACAGCCTCACCTCCCACCTTCCTCCCGAGGCAGGTGCACCCCGGTGTCTGACACACCTGTGCTGGGGGGTGGACGTGAGCCCAGCGTCCTGGGGCTCCAGAGAAATGCAGGTACGAGGGGACTGTGGTAACAACTGTAGCAGCGACAGCTACTTCTTCATAATCTAGTTCTTTTCCTTCAAAGTCCTACAGGAGACAGGAAGCAAAGGTGGCCTTTTTGGAGCTGTTACCTGCCTGGCGTTGCTTTTCGCTCATGCTTCGCCCACTGCCCTCTTTGGGGTCCAGATGCCCACAGGGGAGGGCCGCCGAGATGGGGTTCCTGATCAGCAGGAGAGTATCCCCAGTGGCGAGGCCCTGCGGGCAGCAGAGGGATGAGACCAGGGCCCAGAAGGGCAGGGCTGTCAGGTGAAGGCACCTGTGCCCGGTGAGCTCCCTCTGCAGGGGTGCAGGTGGAAGGCAACCAGAATCAATTGCTGCAAAACACTTCAAAGGCTTGCTCTCCTTCCTGCCCTCCCCCACCCCCTTCTTCCCTTTCTCCCCTTTCTCCCTCTCCTCAGTTCTACTCCCTTCTGCTCCCTGGCAGGTCAGGGGGACAGCCTGGGGTCCTACCAGCCAAAGATCTCCTTTGTCCTGAACCTGGGGGGGGGGCCTCCATGCCTGGCCCCCTGTGGAGAGAAAGCCCACCAGAAACTGGATTCCCTGCACAGTGCATGGGCCACCCGTGGAGAGGCAGTTACAGCTATTTGGGTCATCAATTAGATCAAAGGAGGCATTATAGTCCGGTGAATGGCAGGCCCTGAATAGATGTGAAAACAGCTTTTGCAAGAATCCCAGAACCCAGGGTAGAAAGGACCGAAAGGCAGCTAGTCTCCTGGCTCAGCTCAGTGGTGGCTGGAATTCCTTCCCTCTGCCAACACCCCTGCCAGGGTGTGTCCAGTCAACACCTGGCCTCTTCCAGTGCCCACTGGCTCAGACCAGCCCCGAGGCCCACTCGGCTGCTTTAACTGGTACAAGACGTCCTCATTGGAATCAAAGTCAGTGTCCACTCGGCTTCTACCCACGTATCTGTCTTACCACGGAGGCCGAGCTGAGTGAGTCTTCTCCCTTCTTCCACGCTCCTCCGTCCAGCGGACATCTGGAAGGCTCCAGAGTCCGTGGGGCTAAAACGCGTGGGCTCTGGCCAGGGACAGACCTCGGCTAGGACAGACCCCGCTTTGCGTGTTCTAGCTGTGTGGCCTTGGGCCCGTGACTTAATCTCGCTATGTGTGTAAGTGGGGGAGAGCACACCCACTCTGGGGACCCGTGAGAACTGGCAGAGATGTCTGCGAGGCCTGAGCAGAGAGCTCTTGCCGGGGTGCTCAGTGGGGCCTGGCGGGTGCTGGGCGTGGGGACCCCCAGGAGATGTGAGAGGCTGTCCCTCCTCAGGAGCTGACGGGGAACCGCTGGGCCTCGGACAGCGTCGTGGGTTTCTGTAACTGGCGGGCCTTGGCTATGCTGTTAATTGAAAATTCCGATTCTGTCCCATGATCTCAGAGTTGTGTCAACAGGACGGGATGGATGTGGGAGCCGATCTGGGAGCCCTTTCCTTAAATTAACAACACAGTGGCCCGCTCCAGACACATAGAAAAAAAACAAACTCCACGAGTGACAAGGGGGGAGCCCAGACCACAGGGGACCTGTCTCCTGCTCCATCCTGCACTCAGCTGCAAGCTGGGATTTGACATTTTCCAGGGAGTCAGGGAGGGCCCATCCGTGAGCAGGGGCAAGAAGCTTCTGCCATTGGACCTGGGCACAGGGCTCAGAGCACGCCCCTCACTCTAGGTCTCGAGTGCAGGAGACTGGGCAGAGACCTGGGCCACAGGCAGGCGCAGGGTCCAGATGGCGGTCGGGAGAGTCGACTCCAGGACACCAGGTCCCCTTTTCTGTGGCCACGCCCCCACTGCGGCCTCCAAAGTTGGACGGGTGATATTTCCTCTCCACGTAAGGAGTCTGGCTGAACCCAGGTCCCGCTCTGAGCCCCTGGGAGTCCTTCTGTCCTCTCGACCTGCACTTGGGGGGGCTGTATATCCCTGCCTTCTTGGTTTCCCTCCAAATAGGGTGCGGGCCGGGGAGGACCGACCTCAGGCAAGAGCTGCCAGTCTCCACGCCGTGCCTGCCCAGGCTGCTCGCCCTCCCGGGGCCTTTGCTCGGTGCTTGTGTTGGCTTCCTCCCAGGCCTCTGGGGCAGTGATTTTTGGCTCCTGCAGTGAAAGGCTTTAAATCAACGTCTTTTGTTCCAAATGCTTCCTGTAGGGCTGGTCTGCACGCAGCGGGACACCATTGGAGAGGGTCTCCTGCTCGTAAACCCTGCCCCGACCCAGCTCCCTGCGCGTGGGCGCCGGGCCGCCCGTCTGCCGAGCCCCACGGAGAATCCAGGTGTCTGCCTGTCTGTCTGTCTGCTGCAGAGCCGTTCTTGGAGCCCACTGCTGCCGTGAGGGGGGCCTGAGAGGCGCTGGGAGAGAATGGCTGTGGAATTCGGTCTGTCCGGCTTGGCAGAGGGCCCTGCGAGTCCCCAGAGACTGGTGGTCAGCAGCAGGGGTGAAGGGTCGGCCGGGTGGTGGAGAAAACCCTCGGGTGGGGCTCCCACACTGCGTACAGAAGCCCAGGCCCGCGCTGCCCGGCTGCTCAGAGCCTGCTCCGGGGCTGGGGGCGCTCAGGCCACGTCACATTTTCTCACCCTCCCCCCACCCCGCCGTGTGAATCCCCCAGTGCTGCTGCAGCGAATCACCACACACCTGACGGCCTGAAACCCTCAGGTTCACCCTCTCGCAGTTCTGGAGCCCTCTGAAGCGGTGTGGGAAGGTGGCTGTGTCCTGGAGCCTCTAGGGGATCATTGGTCCCAGCTTCTTCCGGCTGCTTCTCCGGGCCACCCACGCGCCGGGGTCCTGGCTCTCTGCTCCGCCTTCAAGGCCAGAGGTGCCCCACCTCAGTCAAATTGCCCTCCCACCTGTCCCCGTCCTCAGGTCACCTCCTCCAGCTCTCCTGCCACTATCCTTCCCTCAGAAGGGCCCTTGTGCTTGCACTGGCCCCATGCAAATGTCCCAGGTATGGTCCCTTCTGGAGACCCCAACCCAACCACACCTGCAGAGCACCTTATGTCACAGGAGGTCACACTCAGTTCCTGGGAATGAGGAGGGTGGCATCCCTGGGGGGCGTTGTTCTGTCTCCCCTCCCCCGCCCCACGCACCAGGAGACCCTAGTTCCTGCCCCCACCCCGAAATCCACCGTGGGCACCGCACCCAGTGCCTGGTGGCGGGTCCAGCGGGAACAAAGTCTGAAAGCCTCTCTCACCACGACTTTCCCGGCAGAACCACGGTCGCCTGTCTGTGGAGAGCCCAGGTCCCCGTCACTGTCTTTGGTTTTTACCCAGACTTCTCCATGATCCACTCCCACCTTCCACCTCATTTTCACTTTTTGGGGGGAGGGGGGTGCACAAGAAATATCCCAGAACTTTCCAGAGGAGAGGGAAGGGAAGGGCTGTGGCATTTCCCCCAGGGCACCTGCAGGCAGAGGCAGTCTGGGGCAAGGGGGCCCTCGGGAACGGCTTCTCTGAAGCACAGAAACGTGCTGGGCTGTCAGATCGTTCCTGCACCCGTGGCATGATGCAGACACTGGCCCGCAGTGTCTGCGTCATTGTGGATGAAGTGAGACATTCACATGGACTACCGAGTCCTGTGGAGGAAAAGGGACAGCATGGCTTTTCTCTCAAGGAGGGCAAAAGCCTTGGCCCTTGCCATGACTGGCCTTTATTGAGTTTCTCAGCATATTACATGTTGGTCCTCATTTACTCTGCACAGATTGGCTTTAGGTGGTTACCTTTCACAGAAAACAAAGGAGCCAATGCCACTAATCACATCACAGAAGAGGGATACTTGCAAATGAAAAAGCAAAGGTGGTTGAACCAGTTACACTCATCCTTGGAAGGTTTAGCCTGGATTTTAGGAAGTTACTTTGTAGTAAATGTCCTCATGAATTGAGGACATTTCAATGGGTGAGGGAGTTTTAGCAAAAAGCAAGACTCACAGCAGCCTAGGTACATTGCGGGCCTGATTCCCCATGGGAGCACCTATCCATGGGTGTGGGTCCTGTGCATCTCCGAGTGGGAGCTGGGCCCACGCCACATAGAACGGCCTCCTCCAGCAGTGGGTTTTTCCCCCTTTTCACTGGGCTCTTGAATGTCCCTCCGCTCCTCCCATAAAAAATAGCAGCCTTTACATAATTCTGGGGCTGCAGAGGTGAGATAAGCTTGGCGGCGGTTCAGGACACAGGGGTGTTACGATTAGGAAGCAGAAAAACAGCAGTTGCTCGGGTAGCTGGAGACTCCCCACAGGAAGGCGTGGACCCCCTTCCGCCCTGGAGGGGACAGTTTCAAAGCTGAGGAACTTCCTTCGAAAACAAAACCCAATGTAGTTCATAGTCTCTTTGGACTTCAAAGGTTTTTGTTTTTCCCCTTAAATAATTTTGCTTAATCACTCTAAATCCAGTAAACAGAAAACATGAGGGTGTGTGGGGACTGTGTCACACACTGTGGCTCCGGCCCAGTGACCCAGGGAGCCCCGATACAAGCCCCGTGAAGCTTGCACACCTGCTGGAGGCCACCAGAGCAGATGGCCACTCACACACGTCTCAGAGGGCACTGCCCCGGGACCAGCCCCAGCAGCTCCGCCTGGGAACCTAGGAGCAAGAGGGGTCCCAGCCCAGACTTCCAAGTTGGAGACCCGTCCTCTGCAGGTGCAGGCCATCTGCGGGGTCAGCTCCCAGGTCTGAGAGATTCCAGAATGGGACCCCCCAGCCCACCTTCCCTGCCCCTGCAGATACAGGAGACCCCAGGATTAGCAATGCTTCCCTTTGGTGGGGAGCAGGCCTGAGGGGCAGCCATTGCCTTGGGCTTCCTGGGTCTGCAGGGAGGCCTCAGAGCCACCGCCAGGGGCACTTGATGTCACTGACGAGAACTGGACTCTGCAACCAGGGTTCTCTGAGTGCCACACGGTGAGATGAGGACACTGGGACCCACCACGCAGAGAAAAGCAGCACGAGTGCTGTATACGGTCTACATCCTGTGTCTTCTGGGGTGAGGAGACCCTCTGCTGTGAGGGTGACCCCTTGGTAGACACGGGGTCCAGACCCAGCTTTGTGCCGAACAAGGGCCCCTGTGAGCTTTGCACAACAGATGTAGAGGGACGGGACTGAACGCCGTGGATGTCTCTTCTCCCGCGCACCCAACCCGACCAGGCTGGTGGGAATCGCCCAGCTAACTCTCCTGGGGAGTGAGTCCCTGCTCACGGAGGGGGGTGGTCGGAGGGTGGCGCGCTGAGAAATAAAACACCTCATTGGCACTGAAAACGCTTCTCCAGTTGCCGGGGGCTCTAAGGCACACATGCTTGCTAACTGTTGTTTCCCCCAGGCTCCTGACTTCCCCAGGTGCCCGAGAAATGTGAAATTAAATTAAACATTAGCAACCACATGAGTGCCGAGCTGGTGATGTTGATATATTAACTGCGGTGTTTCTGGCGGGGAAACCTGAGACCACAGTGCATGACCTGGAATCCTGAGGACCTTCGGCGTCCCCCGGGAGCTCTGCTGGTAGACGGAGCAGTCCGTGTTGCTCCAGACGCTGCCCAGGGGTGGGGAGCTGGGCGACCTGAATGCGAGTCCCGCGAAGAAGACACTGTGTGTTGGAGTCTTGAAGCTGCCCTCTTTCCTCCACTTCTCAGGCGCTCGGCTCTGCCCCTCGTTCCATCCGGCTGGTCTGCAGGAAGTCCGCCCAGCTACGGACTGAGCGGTGGGTCTCAGCGGGGTGGTGGCGTGGGACGACTCTAGTCCCAGTGGTCCCCAGGCACAAGCCCCTGTCATCCCCAGGGGTGCTGCAAGCTGCACGCAGGCCCGGGGCTGCTGGACCCTTCACTCTGAGGGGAGGACCCCAGGGAGCCACGTCCCTGTGTCCCAGACGTGTCACACGACGAGGTGCTCAATCCATACGGCCTGCAAGCACGTGTGGCCTCCCTGAGCCGGGCCTCTCGCCTGCGGTAGGTTTGCAAATCGACCTCCAGTTCGGCAGCACCTGGGCGGCCGGCGGCAGTCCCCGTAGGAACTGCTCCCTCCCGCCCTTTGTCGTTATGTCCGAACCCTGGGGGGAAACGGCCAACCCCCGGTTTTCACAGTCTCTCAGGGTTTCGTTGGCGTCCAGGTCTGTTCCTGTAGTGAGATACGGTCTTTTCAAGAAGTATCGGCTCAGCTTCTTGCCAGGAAACCGAGTCCACTTTAAGCCTCCTTTGGTTGCTGACGAGTGTGACCTTTGTGACCTC
The DNA here is from genome assembly GCA_004024845.1 of Tonatia bakeri. Taxonomy (NCBI): domain Eukaryota; kingdom Metazoa; phylum Chordata; class Mammalia; order Chiroptera; family Phyllostomidae; genus Tonatia; species Tonatia bakeri. The sequence goes on from PVIA01005368.1 coordinate 81,641, forward strand.
ACGGAAGAAGTCAGTCCAGTCTGTCACCGTTCGGAGGGAGGGCACCCGCCTGCACCCGTGGAGCTGGGGGCTGCGTCCGAGTGGCGCGGGCTCGCGTTGGCTGGTGAGCTCTCCAGCCGGACGAGGACCAGCAGGGGCCCGCGGGGACCGGGCCAGCCGGGCTGAGCTCCAGACGAGGGTGCTCAGCAGAAAGCGGGAGGGCGGGGGGAACCGGTAAGGAAGGGATGCCGCCTGGAATCAAGAACTTGCAGCTGTGAGCCCGGCTGGCGGCTGGCGGCGACCTTTAGGCAACGAGCGCCCACCGGAAGGCTTGAGGATGGGCCCTCTGGGACTGTGGCTGGCGGCAGCTGGATGACGTCACACGCGCTGGGCTGGCGTCCGCTGGATGACGTCACACGTGCTGGGCCGCGGAGAGCGCTGAGTGGTCATCAGAGAGGCCGAGCTGCTGCCCCCGGGTCGGCAGCCACGCGGGGCGTGGAGGTTGCGCGTGCCCGGCAGAGAGACAGATGCGGGACAGACGTGGCTGCAGTGCCCAGGGCGGCAGTGTGGGCAGACCGCGTGGTGCGTACCCACGACGAGCTAACCTTCCCACGGGAACAGAACGTCCCCTGGAGCTGTTTCACGCCGAAGTTGCGGGCGGCCCCCGCACCGCCCATCCCGTACCCACCCTTTCCGCACCCCTTCCTCTTGCCCAGTACGGGGTTCGGGACGAGCGGAAAACGTTTCTCCGCCTTTCCTTCCCTTTAGATTCTACCGAGCTCCCCGGAACGTGTGAGTGTGCAGGCTGCTGGGGGCTCAGACGACTGTCCCCAGGCCGTCCTCGCCTGTCTCTCCGCAGCTCCTTCCACCGCGGTTCTCAGGCAGGGCCCGTGCGGTGCCTCCACAAGGGCCTCCGACCCAATCACAGAGGGTCCCAGCTCTCTCTGACGGGCAGGACCCAGGTCTCAACATGTACCGGGCCCCCGTGTCGGAAGCACTAAGTTGAACAACCTCTTCCCAGACTCCATTGTAATGAGGAGGAGGAGGGGTTATGAGCTGGCACGAGGTACCCGCAGGCACCCACGGCCACTCAGGCGTTATTTGCATGTCCTGACAGCTTACGGGATGCAAAGCAGCACCCACAATTCCCAGCTCCACGCGTGTTTCTCTTCCTCGCTGAACAGTAGTATGGTGCGCGATGATCCTGGGTGAGACCAGGACCAAGATTTCTCACACGCACGTATGTGCGTGTATATATATAGACATATATGGCTAAAATGACATAAGAAAATTGTAATTAGAAATTATTAGGACGTATACTATACAAATATAAATATATATATATTATACGCCCTTAATGAAGTGAGGAATAAAAAAAAGTTCTCATTTTAAAGGTCATGCCATGTCCTGCCTCTTAAGCGACGAGGGTGGATTTGTCTTTGAGGCCGAGCGTCTGTTGCTCCTGGGAAGCCACCCCAGCGGGAAGGACCCTGTGCTGAGAAGAAGATATCTGATACCATGCGGCTCTGGCTCCCAGGAGCTGACCTCCTCTGCACGATCTTGCAAAGGTTGTAATTACTGTGGTTGGAGTCACATTCTGCAGATCATGACTCTTCAGAGGAGTTTTCCTTCCCAAATATGGGTTTGGGCTACATTGTGCCCACGCTTCATTGCTTGTTCTGTGAGTGGGTGCGTCATCCTCACGGACACTGCTGAGAAATGGTCCCCAGACAACACGGGACCCATGCAGACCTGACCCGGACGAGAGACCATCGACCGAGACAGTGAGGAAGAAGAAAGAAAACTCAGGTAAGGCCAGGCAAGGGCAGATAAAAAGGGAGAACTCATCAGCTGGGCTAGGGGTGGCCCACCGCCAGGCTGTGTCCTAGGCTGTCAGAGAAGTCCCAGTAAATTAGAAATGAATGGCCAAGGGGACTTAAACGAGAAAGTGATACTAGAAAGGTATCTGGAAACAGCACAAGTATTTGGAAATTCAACAAGCTTCTAAATAGAAATCAAAGTATTTTAAACGGAATGGAGGTGAAAACGCAACACGTCAAAGTTGTGGGAAACAGCTAACGCCGAGCTTTGGGGGACGTTTATAGCACGGAGTGCTTGGAGCAGAAAAGAGAAAGACTTAGGTTTAATGTCGATGACCCGAGGTTCGACCTCATCCGTTAATCAGAGTCCTGCTGGTTTTCCTCCCTACGTGTTCCTTAGCTTATTTCTCTCCCTCGTGCTAACGCAGCCTCCTAACCGATCCCCGTCCCCCGCCTTGCCTTCCTCCGACCCGAAATCTCCCGTTCCTCCCGTCCCCTGCATGGCCCTGCTGACCTCCTCTCGCTCCTTAGTTATTGCGCCTTCTGAGCCTCCTCCTGCAGTCTCCTCTGCGACCACCCTTCCACCTCTGGTCCACACTGCTAGTTCCCACCCACAGGAGCACCCCACTCACCCCTCTGCTTCCCGGGAGCTCTGCTCCTGCTGGAGCTCCCATGGTGGCCCCTGCCCTCTCTCTGCGGTTGCATCGAGCGCCTTGTCACAGCTGGTTTTGTAGCCTCTCCCCCCCTGGACTGCAGGAGCAGGGACTCTTGGATCTCCTGTGCCTGACACTGTGTATCTGGGCCCCAGCACAGTTCCTGGCATGTTGTAGGTGCTAAATAAACAGTTTACACATAAACAAAAGCCTGTTTTAGTGGAAGTATGACCACTGAGTTTGTGGTTATAGGTCAGCAAGCTCAGGATTTTTGGGTTACAGCTTGCGATCAACACTGGCCATTTCCTGGCACTCCCTTGTCCTTCCCACTTAACCACAGCCCTGCCTTCTATTTGGGAACCTGTATGGCCTCTGCCAAGCCTGTACTCGCCCTGCCTCCAGGAGTTACATTAAGTACTCCCCCTGGAGAAAGCTGGTCTTCTCTGGGGCTTCAGTTGCTTGAAGCTGCAGTTTCTCAATCCAGTGAGTTATTGGGGTTCCCTTGGGGACCTCCCATTCTGTCACCTTCCTATCAGGAAAGTCGCTGGGTGAAGTTCCCTGGCTGGGTTCCCGTCATGCTTTCTGGTAGGGCTATCTCATGGCATGTGGGTGACCACCCAGTGCCCTGGGAAGCATCAGCCATGGCTCGGCACGTGTCCGAGTGAAGCAGCCTAATGTCACGGGGAAGATGAAGCAGGTGAGGACAAACCAGGGAAACCAATGTGGGTTTCTAAACAGCACCACTCCTGTGACATTTTCCCATACATGAAGCAAAAGGAAATGGTTGCCTTGCTCCATCTATTTTTAAAAATAAAACGAGTAATTCATGTTCACTGGGCTGTCTGGACACGTAAACGAGTTTATAAAGGCAGGAATCGCCCAGAATGACACAGAAAGTAGCCGTTGCTGAAGTTCTGATTCATTTCCTCCCAGAAGTGTTTGTACAGGAAACACAGGTGTGCATTTCCTCGTAGGAAATGTTCACGCAGCGCTCCTTCTCACCTTTCCAGACTTGGCTCAGAAAGTCCTCAGAAAGAGAACTTTTCCAACTTGAAGCTCTCTCTCTCTACACGTGAACTCTAGAGTGCAAGGAACCTGCACACCTGCAAGTCACGTGCAAAACAACCAACACAAATAACAAAAACGCTGCTAGGAAATAATCCCAACTGGCCCCGCTGTGGGACGGCTACGTTATGGCATGTTCGCACCCCGGGAGTGGGTCTGGACAGTGAGTCGGCCCAACGGCAGCACCGGCACGGCCGAACCTGACACACTCTGACCGAACGAAGGCGGCCACGGAAGACTCCAAACGGCGTCGCGTCATTGCACACGGTGTTCAAACCCACGGCCCAGGGTGCGCGTGCAGGAGCAGTGGGACTGGAGGGAAACGGTCTTTGTCTCACTTTTATTCTTTATGTTGCAAATATATACTCGATAAACTCTTGTTAACTCATATTTTTCACAAAAAGGTTTTTTAAGAGTAAGCAGGACTATAAAGGAACTGTTATTATTATTATTATATAATAATAATTATATATAATTATTTTTCTTCATAACTATAACACGGGTGTGAACTGCACTAACTCCCCGTATCCTGGTTTCCTCGCTGTTAAGTGAAGTGACTGGCCCTGTTGGCCAAGGTCTCTTTCTTTCTTTTAGTCCCAAACAGGCAGGTTAGCAGGAGCCTTCCGAGGACATCTGGTCAACCCCCGTAATTCCCAGCAGAATCGCTGGTTAATTAAAACCAGTGCAGGCAAAATGGGCCCGTCTGATGTGGAATTCTACTCTCCCCTGCCCTGGGAAGAAATTACCCAGCCTCGGTGCAGAATCAACTTTCAGCGTCTGAAGATTCCTTCTCCTGCCTTGTACAGAGCCCTTCACCTTGGAGGCTCATTCCAAACTGAGACACTACTGTCAAAGCTGAAACGTTTGGGGAGATCCAGTCTAAATGGAGCCACCTGTCGGAAATGTCACGGTCCCCAACCTCCAGGTGGAACTGTGTGTCCTTTCCGAGAGCCCCACAGGCAGAGACGCTGCAGGTAGCACTCAAGTGTCAAGAGGGAGCAGTGGGACACACTGCGCCGATGCTGTCCTCGGCCCGACACAGTCTTTGTCATGTTGATGGTTCACACACAATATTCAGGGACCTGCTGAAGGAGAGCCTGCCTGCTGAGTGTCAGTGTTCCCGCGTGGCGGGGACGCGCAGAGCTGTGTGTTTCCACATACGTGATTTCTGGGAACGCAGAACCAGCATTCTGTTTCTCATTGCCCCCAGGGCTGAAATGCACTTGACATCAGGTTAACTAGGCTAAATTTGATCATCGTGTGACCTGGCTGGGTGTATGCAACCTGGAGTATTGAATATCCTACTTTATGTTGCTTTTATTCTCGGTTTCATCCAGTTGTTTCCTTGGGGACCACAGAGCAAGAGTAGGCAGCAAAGTAATGAAATGTGGTAAATCTGGTTAAAGAGAAATATGACTAAAATGACTTTCCTTTGTTTTGTCCGTTCATAAAGTACTAAAACCAGTTCTTAGGAGGCAAAAGGCAGGCTGGATTTATTGCTCTGGGAAACACAGGGCCCTGCGACATATAAAAGTTCTTTGTTTTACAGAGAAGCCGCTGAAGTCTGGGTCACAGTCAGGAAGGCCAGTTTACGCCGGTGCTGCAGCAAGCACCCCGAGCTTCATGGGGTTCTCGGGAGGTGGACGTCATGTGGGCTGCAGGGGTTTGGAGGGTCTCCAGCCCTGTGGCTTCACCAGCTACAAAGCAATTATATGACCTGGGGACAGTTGGGGTAACGTAGTTGACACCAGACAGACCCCAGAAGCCTTGACCATGATCTCTGGGAGGACAGGCCCTTCTGCGCCGGTTTCTGAACCGGGAAGACCTCCAGGCTGGCTCTGGCCCCAACCAGCTGAGTGATGCTCAAGGGACTCCGAGAAGCGGGAAGGCCCTCCCCACCTACACCCCGAGCGAGGGCGGTGACGGGCTTGTTCGAACCCTAAGCTGCTCGCATCACCCCAACCCCCACCCTCCCCCTCGAGCCTCCCGAAGTCAGACGAGAGGTCCCCGAGCAAGCGCGTCTGCGTGAGAGTGGAAAGGAGACAGAGCTTGGGAACTCGGAACATGAAGAAGGGCTTCGGAGGAGCTTGTGCAGACGCCTGACGCCCGCGCAGATGCACCCCACATGCACACGCGTCTCGTGAGCCCTGCTGTGGCATCGGCACCACGGAGCCCTTGCAACTCGGAGCAGCGTGTCAGCAGAGCGGCCGCACGGTGTGTCTGGGGACCTGACACTCGTCCTGCCTGGGCTCCCGCGTCTCTCTGGGACCCCTTCTTCCCAGTGCTCCGCGTCCCAGTGTATCTTTGGTGCATTCAACCAGCAACGCAAACAGGAATTGGGTCCAAAGACGTAAGAAAGATTAGAGGCCACAGAGGCTGCCGAGTCAAGAAGGGGGTGATCGAAGGAGAAGTGGGAAGGGACCCCCGCTAAGAGACCAATGACAGGAAGGAAGGAGAGACACCCACTGATGACCCTCCCCAAAGAAGCCATCTGCCCCCCGGGATTGCCACCCCCACCTGCTCCCCCTTTTCCCTGATGCCCAGGTAGGCTCGCACTTGTCCCTCCGAGGAAAGGGCCCCTCAGACAGCCGTCACCGCCGCTGCCGCACTGTGCAGCCCAGCGTGGGCCCCAGCCCTCCCTCCTGCAGCCCAGACGCCTGCTCCAGCCCCCACACCTGCTCTTCTCCTGCCCACTACAAAACCATCTTCCTGCGATCAGGCCCGACCCCTCCTTTTATCCCAGTGTCCCGATCCAGGGGCACCGCCTGTCACGACCTCCTCTCACCCTCCTCCACCTCCCAGGTGGACCAGGACTGTCCCCTTGCCCCGGCAGCTGCCAGGCCTCTCCACTGGCCCTGCTCTCCCGTCAGTGCTGTGGTCACAAGGGCCCCGTCGGGACCTGAGTCAGAGCATGTTACTCCCTGGTCTCGGCCCAGTTTCACTCCGGGGAAATGTCCCTGCCACACCCAGTATGACCAGGTTTTCTCCTGGTCACCCTGGGCAACCTGGGCACACGGCTGTCCCTGAGGCCAGGACAGCTTGCCCTTTAGACAGCCATGCGGCCGACTCGCTCCTCCCTGCACATCTCTGCCCGAGGACGCCCACCTTAACCCCTCCCCTCCTTTGCTCAGTTCTTCCCTGCACTTGCCGCTTGCTGACACATCGCACCTGTTACTTGTCGTGTCTGTTTTCCGTCTCCCCTGCCAGAATGCCAGGCCAGCGTTCACTGGCGCGTCACAGGCACCTGCAGCAGGGCCTGGCACGTGGCAGCTGTCAAATACACACCAGTCAAACCCAAGATGAGGGTGTTTGGGAACCAAAGTCCCGTGAAGTGGTGGAGGCTCAAACTAGGTCACGTGGTTGCAGCAGCAAAGGCACGTGGCGCATGGAGCCACAGAGGCAACCGCCTGTAATGTATCTAAGCCTCCCCACCCCCCTCTGCAGTCACTGAGACGTGTGAAAAACACATCTACTGGATATACCTTTATTTTTTATTTTAAATAAGACACTATGTAGGATACAACACAGTTTAAACATACGTACATAATGACCACGACATCTATGAACACTTGGAAATACTGACCATTCTTAAGTGTTAATAAATTACTTAATATACACTGTTAGCTCCAGCAAACACCAGACGATGAGAACTCCGAAAAAGAGCAAAATCTGGTTAGTGAGCTGGTCGAATAAAAGCTAATCAATGACAAACCCATACTTTTTACCTGTTATAGTAATATTGTTAATATAGTAAATACAAATAATGTAGAACATAAAAATATAAAAAACAAATATGGTAAGAAATAAATACTATGAAGTTTAAATATGAATAATACATGGAAAGTATTTTTATGATTCTATGACGATGAGTCTTGCATTAATTCTGGCAGACTGCCATAGGTTTAATGCAATGGCTGCTCTTATAAGATTCTTAATAACAGAAATAATTTCTGTATGGTTCTAAAGTTACAATGGCTAGAAAACTCACACACAATTGGAAATGTGAAGAATAACTTGGGGGCAGGGCAGAGGGTGTCCGCAATGCACACAGATCATCAAAAACCTAATGGAAGTGCCATTTAGTTTTCCTTAATTGAATTTAGAACTAAGTTCAATCATAATCTTAATCGACTGGCTTTCGAAATCATAATCTTAAAGTGAGTCAAAATCTACCTTGATTTCTCCAGTGAACCCTACCACAGGAACTTGGTCCAGAGCCGCCCCCTGAACATGGACGGCAAATGAACAGTCGGCCAGCCCACAGTCCACCATGAACACATGCGCATATGCACAGACATGCATTTTGGGGGTGCACTTTCATTAGGGTGAATACCGTAAGACAAAAAGAAACCTACTTCTACACCACAAAACGGACTGAACCTAACATGAGCAGGCTTTGCCATGTAGGCTAACATTTATGTGAATGAAATACTACACTATGAATTCTAAGTTTTAGAAGCTCGTGGAATGGAGGAGGAGCCATCAAGGATATTTATTTAAAGAACTGGAAGATGCTGCACACAAGTACTTAAGTTTGTCTTCTAATTCCTGTGCTTGGTGCACTAATGATGAGGCCTCCTTCCCCTGCGGCACGCCGCCAGGCCTCCGCTGGAAGGCGGCCGGCGCGGGGAGCAGGGGAAGGAGTGCAGCCCGGATGGCTGCGTGACCGGCACGCACACTGATGGCCGCTCTCTCCACGGCCTCGGAGACAGAGGAGACAGAGGGACGGGCGCTCTCCCGCGGTCCGCTCCTTACCTATCCTGCCGGTTTCCAGATGAGAAAGGCACACGCAAGATGGGCTTTAAACTAGAGGCATTTCTCTAGGACAGTCAGAACACAGTTGTAAAGCAGAGATAATTCTGGAAAATAGAAACGCTTACAGTAACATTATGTAGGAAATTAGCCAGGCAGAATTTCAAGAGAAAAAAATTAGTATTACAGTTATGAAGTAGGGTTCATGTTCATTTTTGCATTTAATTGCAATGGTTTAGTGAGGTAACAAAACATTAACTCACAACAAAAAATCAAAGTTCCACTTAAAGTTGGTTCTCTGATAGTGTTAAAAAATTAAGTGATTTCTTCAATGGAATATTGAAATTTTTTAAAATATCTTACTACAAAAATTATATCACGTTTTGTAAATTAAACACCTAAAGTGTCTGGAAGCCAGAACACTGTTAGTGGGCAGCTCTGCTTTCTCGCCTTACACGGTGGACGGCTCGTTCGTAACGGGGATCGGGGGCTGCTCGACGTTTGCTTCAGTGCACCCGGCTCGCACGCCTCTGCCGGGGGCCAGGAGGGCTGGCTGGGTGGAGCGAGGCCGGCCCACGGCGCCTTGTCAGCGGCCCTGCGTCTCACCCACGAGCAGCACAGAGCAGGAGCCGATGAGCAGGTCCAAACAAAGACACCTCTGCGCCAGAAGTCTGGTTATGTGATGGCAGGCTCTGGCTCCTCTGTGAAACAGGTCTTATGTTCATTGAGGGATTTCTGCTGGCTTGTGATAAAGCAAAGTGAAAGTCAGTGAGTCCGTAAAGACAGGGCAGACACGCCAGCACATCCTGCACACATGTACATTCTCAGCGATAAAAAGTGAATGCAGATAAACTGCAGTACTGGACACAGTAAGGGTGAAGTGAAGACATTTCCAACCAACGGGACCAGGCATGTGCACGGGCATCTGCAGACCCCGTACGAGGCCATCGCTCGACACCGCCGCCGTGGCGAAGAGCTGGGAAGAGCGCCGGTGTCAGCCAGCAGCCCAGCCAACTGTGCTCGCGTGGACCGCGTGTGCGACCGTGAGAGACTGGGCTGCCGAGGGAGAAGGGGCCCACCGCCACGGGACGGGCCTAACTCCCGTTCGCCGGAGTGCACCAGCGTCCGTTCACCGTTCTGAGTGGTTTTCTCTGCGAAGAGAAATTACAGGTGGTTTTCCAAACTTTTTTCTAGAAACTGTTTTGTGCTTCTTAATTTTTTCCAGGGGCATATATTAATTTTATATTTGAGGGAAATTAGTTGCTATAATGATATCCCATAATTTTTCTTATGTTATTCCTTCTGGGTGATAGGAACAGTTTTATATTTTAAAGACTGTCTTAGGTCTTAAGTAATTCAAAGTGGGAAAATGATGTGCTTCTAAAAATTATGAAATCTGGAAGAGAATCCCTTTATTTCATAGAGGAAAATTCTAAGGCTTCGGGCACACACATTTTCCCTGACCGCCCACCGAGAGCATGAGGATGCAAGATGTCACAAACTACATGATAAAACATACAGGAGACTCAAGTACCTCTGGTTAACTCCAATCAGGCTGCGGATCTATTAGTTATACAAATAAATAGCATTTGGAAGAAAAAAAGAAAACATTTTCTGGTTTGCTCATAAAGACTTTGAATTGAAAGTATGCCAATAGTTCCATGCAAAAAAAAAGGGTCTGTGGATGTTTGAGCAGTTGTTTGTTCTCAGGACAGACAGATGGCAGACGGGGAAGAATGTAATCCCAGGTGCGCGGCTCTCTGAACTCAGTGCTGCAGACTCAGTGTTGTCAGTTCAATCCTGAGCTCGCCCTCAGTCGCCACTGCAATATTTCCGGAGTCGATTTTAACTGAACTGAAGCATCGCTTAAGGTCAATCGTCTTGGGTGCGGGTCCCCGAAGGTACGTATGTGTTCCGGCGGCCGTGGACTCACACCTTTGGGCAGTCTGCGGCTGCTGCGCCCCAGCTCCGAGTGGGAGGGACGGGCCGCAATGGGACCCTCCCCGCCCCACCCCTCTTTGGGGCCGCAGCTCAAACAGCAGGCGCTGTGTGCGGTCTCGTCCCAAGAGCTGTGTTGTCCTCCACACTTCCTGTTTCCTGGCTGACTTTAAGGCTTTGAGGAATCTAAAAGAAGCTTCTTCTTATTAAGAGGTTGGAGGCACCTAAACCTGCAATTCCAATTCAGGAAACACAATGAAAAATAAATCAAAAGATACCACCTGAGTTACCTGGTGGATATTTCCTGCTTTTGCATCCATGCTGTAAGCCCAAGGGATGGCGAGAGATCTCTTGGGTTTTGATTTGTCCAAGTCGTGTATCTGCAATCAGATGAAAGAATCACATCTCTAACTCGTTCAACTATACATACTTGCAATTGTGTTAGGGACAACTTTTGTCTCAATGTGCTTCTGGATGACTTGGGAAAATCCTTTAAATCTTTATTTGGGGGTTTTCACGACCTACTATATGACAAATAACCCCAGACTAAAACTGTTTTCTCACCTGGCTCATGGGAGAACTGGATTGTCCCTGACGGCTATTACTGGAACGAGGTTGCCCTGCAGTTTTCGAAGACTCCTGACACAGTTTTCCTTTGGACCCGTGGGCTGTTCTACTCACCACCAGTCTGTGGTCACTCACATCAATGTCTTTAGTTTGATTTACTGACTGACGCTGCGGTAGCTGGGCATCTTCCATTTCCGTGTCGGATTCAAAGATGTATGGTCTTTTCACTTTTAGTGACTCGTGTCCTTTCCCTAAAATTCGTGCTATGCATTTGCTTGTTAAAATTGCTTCCTCATTCACCTGGCAGTCAACAGCACTTCTTACCACACTTAAGTTCTTATCTGACGTCTGAAGTGCCGAGCGATCGGAGAGAGGCCGGCTTCCACTGATGCCCACAGCTGATGATTTTCCGTCGAAAGGGGGATATTTTGTCCCATCTTCACAGGACTCAGTCCTTTTTTCTCGCAGAGGTCTAGAAGTCTTCTGGTTTAAATTCCTGGCATTCATCTGAATGTTCCGATGAGATATTTTTGTGATAGCTGGGTCCACACTGGGTCTGTCGTTCTGGACCGCACTGGGCCTGTCACTCCGGACCGCACTGGGCCTGTCACTCTGGATCGCACTGGTTTTAGGCAAAAACAGCTCAGACTCCAAGGCCGGCTTTGGTCCGAGGTGTGTGATGTGTTCTTTTCTTTTCAGGCTGCCGGGTTCCAAGGCCTTTCTGCTCATCTGCACTGACCGACTTCTGAAGACTGGTATGAGTTTAGGGGCCACGCTACCTTGGGAGCTAAAATTTGTGTCTTGAACTGGAGCGCTCCCTCTGGCGGGCTGCGGTGCTCCCGCGTGTGCGCAGGGCGCCTGGCCGGACAGCGCAGTCTCTCTGCTCTGAGCGCAGTCCGGCTGGAGGGGTGGAGCCGCGGCCCGGCAGGGCGTCCGCTGGCTGACCCGAAGCTCCACCGTGTGGTCCGTGGCTACTGAACGCAGTGGGAGGTGTTGAGCCAGGGGGGGTCCCGTGCAAGGGGCCCGAGTCAGAGAGCACTGGAACCTTTGTTTTGAGGTCAGATTGGGTGGCTTGATTTTGTTTTCCTGAAAGAACATAGATTAAGAGATTTTAAAAATTTAATAAAGTCCTTATTGGAAAAAAAAGATATAAAACATCATTAAAATATGGACATAAAGTACCACTATAACATGTAAAACAAGTAAAATCAAACAAACAAAACAAAAAACCCAGAAACAAAACCTGAAGGAGCCTTCTTGAGGAAATGTGTGTATTTCTTCTGGTTTGTACCCCTCTTTAGGCACAGCCTTTTGTGACATATTTTAAGATGAAGATATGCTCTAAATTCTGTGTAACCACTTTAACTCTGGTCAGCTACCAGCTGCCCTCCAAACGGGCCATGCTGCTCCCTCGTGCTCCACCGTTCCCCCTCGCTCCTGCCGGTGCAGCTGCGACTGTGCAGTGCACGCGGGGCTGGGTCCCACACCACCCCGCGCTTCCTCTGGCGTCCCTTCTCGAGCTGGGAGATGGAAGATGATGCCCCCCTTGCAGCCAGGGTGCAGGACATGGTTTGGGACGGCGGCTCAGGCGCACTCACACCGCGTTTCGGAGGAAGGCAGGAGGCAAAGCCACCGTGTGCAGCCGCTGCTGAGAAGTCGGACTGCAAACACCCCTGGTGTTTTAGCCGCAGGGTCAGCAGAAGCCTGGGGTCCGCCCACCGGCTCCCTAGGGGCCCGGAAACAGCGCTGGGGCACTCGCTGCCCGGACGTGGACAACAGGCAACCGCGGGGATGCCGTCCCCCACACCCTCCTGCCCCCCTCTCCGGGGCTCCCGCACACAGAGGCTCTCGGGAGGACAGCAGGTCTTACGTCCGAAGGAAGTGTCACCGCACAACAGATGTGTTGTCGGAAGTGGCTGAGTCATCTGAAGTGTCTAGACTGAATAGTTTCCATTTGATGAAAATAGAGTTAAAGAACTAAGTTGAAACCAATCATAGAAAATCAAAGAATAGCCGTTTTGTTTTGGACTCCTGGCTTCACAAACAACAGTGACGTTTAAACAACGTGCCTAGCACCTGGCACACCACAATACAGACAGAAGCGCAGACAAACCACCTGGCTCTAGGCAGACTCGGAGGGAACAGGCTCCGTGTGTCCTGACATACAGCTTCTCGAGATGCGCATCTGGAATACGCCTGTGGGCACCCGTTTCACCCCCGCCTGTCACTCAGCATACACGTCTGACGGGGACACTTCCCGGGGCTCGTCCGCCCCCGGCCTGGTAACATCCTCTACCTCCTTCTTCCCATTTCTGGAACACAGCGAACAGCCCAAAGGGGAGCCTCTGGGTTTATACTCAAAATTTATAAAAAGACTACAGAAAGGGCCCATGGAAACACCAGATGACATCATAAATAATTTATAGAACTTAAGGTACTTAAATGTCAACAAAGCTTTGAGAAGTCGTCACCCCACAGATGACAAGTGTTTCGCCGCACTGTTGCCGTTATTCTGCCAGGTGGCAGATGTGGCTTAGTCGACTTTTAATTTCTAAAACTTTACACATAATTTATATAGCTTTGTACATTAACATGAACTTACAGAGAGAAACCAAAAGCTTTAACGTCTACTTAGATGTGAATGGACTGACCACAGCGACCCATCAAATGTGTCTTGTCTGTTAAAATCTGGCTATGCACTGCACAGCCTGAGTGTTCATTAAAGTTGAACCGGAATTCAGACACTTACATCTGACCACAGGTCTGTGGGAAATACAGGGTTTAGAAGGCTACAGTAACTTTAAATGACATGACACAAGGAAGCAGTCAGCCAAATCTGGGATATAGGACATTTTCCAGGGAAAATGATCTAGTTTTCCCAGGAAATAACTGGCTTAAATACAGAGAAGTGGGTTTGGAATGTTACAGAACAAAAGAGACTTAACAGAAATAACCACCAGATGAAATCACGTGGCCCTTGCTTGGATTCTAACTTACACGGAATGCCCACAAACAAACCTCAGGGATAACGGGGAGCTGGGGGACAACACGGTCTCAGATATCAAGGAACTGCTGTGAAGTCTGTAAAGGCCCTTGAGAGAGAGACACGCGTGTTCAAGTCTGTACAGATGAAAACAGCAGGCCGGCCAGGGCCACCTGGCCTCTGCCTGCCTCCGACTTCTCCCTTCAGGCAGCTGGCTTCCTGCCTCTCCCGCCCCACCCGGCGGTGCTGATTCTGAGGGCAGTCCCCCATGAACGTCCCCTGCACCAGACTCCCTTTCAGGGTCCGCCTCCTAGAGAGCCCGATTTGTGAGGAGTGCTGTTCTTACCACCACCATGCCCCTTTCACAGCTGAGGACGCCAGGGCACAGGGAGCTCACGAGTTGCCCAGACACACACGCAGTAAAGGAGTTCAAACCCAGGCAGCCTGTCTCCACAGCCTGGGGTCTTAACCACACATCTAAACTTTTTCCGACTTCAGGATTAAGAATCTGACTTTGGGTTTCAGTCCTAATTCTGCAATATATTTAACTGTATGGCTTTGACTAGATTATTTGGAGGCTCTCAGATTGTTTCCTCTCTGCAAAATTGAGAAAACAATATTTTATTTCAAGAGTTTATTTTGACAATTAAATGACATAATATACATAAATTAAGCAGCTGGCATACAGAAGGTACTAAATAAAATTGAATAGGGAACATTTTTATTCTCAGGAGCAAAAGAAAGACCAGAATTTCCAATTTGTTACTTCACAGTTAAGAAGTGATTTTTTCCAAGTTTATCATTTGGATTCATTATTTCTAAAGCAGACATGGGCTAGAAATATTCTGTATTCAATAAATACAGAGGCAGCAGCACTAAGGCTTACTTGGGTGTGGCTGGTGGGGTACGTGAATGTCTCCCATGATACGGACCGCAATTTGAACGTTTTACCTAAACTGTCACCTGGTGTGCTTGAGTGTGATGTTGTTATGTCACGGAATTACATGCTTATGATTTTGTAACAAAAAGGGGTGTTATTTGTGCACATTCAATAAAAATGCACGAAGTAACGGCCTATCCTCTAAATTCCTCAAGTTTGGACCTAACAATTAAACTTTTTGAACAGTTATATCTGGGCAGAAATTTCAGACTCATCATCCCAGAGACGTGAACGGTATCTGTCCGCCCACACTCCTTTCTGAGGACACAGCCTTTCCCACAGCCCCGCCGTCTAGGCTGCCGTGGGTCTGAGGAGCCGTCCCTGCCAAGGGCACGAGCTCCGCGCGCTGGCTGGTGGCGGGTGACGCAGCCTGGCCTGAGGGGATGAATGGGGCCCATCACACCGGCTCTGGCCAATTTCAGTGGAGGATTATAAAGAGATAAAATAATCGGCATGTCAGCAAAAGCTGAAGCAGCACCACAAGGCAGCGTGCTGGAGCCACAGCGCGCCGATGCCACATGAAGGACATCCCCGGAGCAGCGGGAGCGACAAGCAACAGGGGCACTGGCAGGCCCCAGAGAGGAGACCGAGCAGACACGGAAATATTTACTTCATGGGATATTTCAAACTGTCCCAGCTGTTCAAACCTTCATCTTTCCTTGGATGAAAACATGCTAACTAGGTGTTACTCCAAAGAAAGACCACTGTTGAAAATTTAAAATTAACTTCCCCAGATTTGTTCTTTAAAAACTTTTAATTTTGTTTTCTTTGAACAAAAATATCTTGTTCCAGTGAGTGTGAAGACAGGCCGTCATGTTTGCCTTATCAGTATTACCTACTCTCTACCTCCTCTTCATGAGGTTTCACTTAGCACATCATCTTACAATGAAAATGGTATTGAAATAATTTAATCTTGGTAAGTGAAATCACTCAAAGCCTTTTGCAATCACTCAGACTCAAATGAAGTGGCAGAAGTTCAAAGTCAAGTTGGGTCTGTATGAGGCAAATGTTTCCAAACTATCCTGTGAGGTCGCCCATTCACTGGAAAAGCATTTATGAACTCTGCTGTCCCAGGTGCTTGGGACGAGGGGCCGGGTCCCCAGCCCAGGGGCTCACACTAAGCAGACCGGTGACCTATGTCGACAAGAGCTCACTGAGTGCCACAATAACCAATGGCAGTGACAAATGGTGAAGTCCACTAACAGCCGACAGGGAGACGCTGAACTGAGGTCTGAGTCAGACAGGTGCATAGCGTGTCTCAGGGAACTGGACAGGGCGCGGGTCTCTTACCTGTACACGCGGTTTAGTCAGTTCCTGTGTGTAGTAGCACGATTTCGTCGTCATCTTAATGGGAAATCCACAGATATGTGGCAATTCGGACCTTAGATCTGAAAGGAAACTCTTCAGCACACCTTCCAAGTCCACCCTCGGGAAGAACTGCACGGGCTGACTTCTGACGCAGAGGAGGGGGTAAGTGAGCGGCGTTAAGGAACACTGGGATGTCTTCACGGACCGAAAGTATGAAGCAGCGGCCGCTGAGAAGTGTACATGCCTAAACCTTAACTATTTTACACATTGCTTATTTATTCCAAGCTAACTCACTCCAAGTTTATAATCCAAAGCTGAAGCACACCCCCTCACAGGAATAGCACTGATTACTTCTGTTTTCACACTCACAATCGAGGCAACTCGCTGTCTCCTTAGGAGGTGGCTTCTGCACAGACTGGCGACGACACCACTCCAAAACTGATTTATACGAGAGACACTGCGACCTGTGTGGACCACAGAAGTGTTTCCGGTCAACAGGGAGCGGGCTGCGCCTCCAGAAGGCAGGGACGGCTCAGCACAGAGGAGCAGCATGGGCAGGTCTCACTGCGGCTCCAGAAGCAGTTCTTGGAAACAGCAGTTACTCTTCTGACGAAGACTTCTGAAGAGCTGGAATAATGACTTGGCATCTAATGGAAGGGAATGATTGAAACCTGTATCTGTCCACTTGCCTATTATGGCAACATCTGGGTTAGGAAACAGGACAGAGAAAGAACCCTGTGGCCCCTCTCTCCCCCTTTGAAACCTGGTGGTGACAACACAAAGGGACAGGGACCACAGGGTCAGGATGCAGACTGAAGAGTTTCACCCGAGCTCTTCACTTGGGCTCTTTCATGGGCAGACTTTTAAAATAATGTTCAGATGTTTTCTTAAGTTTATGGGGTACATCAAGTACAAGTCAAGCTCTCTAAATTTTGCCTGTAAAACAATTTTCCAGAAATAAAATTCTTTGTCAAACTAACCGACTCCTCCCTTTCAGAAATACCAAAATACCACTGGAGGGAGCCCTTGGCCAAGGAGAATCCGTGATTATTTTCTTCCTGTCCACTAGAAGTCACGTGAGTGCTTTTCCTATCTGCCCTGCAGTCCCCTCGCGGTCTGAGCCCTCGCAGCAGTGTTAAGGGAAGAAACGCCACTAAGAAGCCCATCCTCAAGTAAAAACAGGAAGACGCTGAGAAAAACGGAACTCATGCAGACAACAAGGAGTAGAGAGGAGAGCGGTTCCGTCTGGACACAGAGAACGGGGCAGTGACGTCGACGTCAGGGCGGGGAGCAGCCGTCCCCACCTGCGTGTAAAGGATATGTAAAGGTCCTCCCTCCCAGCATCCTGAAGTGGACGCTGCAGTACACTTCGGCCCCTCCAGGGTCTTCCGGAAGTTTGTAGCCGTACTGAAAATGAAGAGCGAAGCTGAAATTCTCTGCAGAGAAAGCTAAACTGAGATCACATCACGAGAAGCCAAACCAGGTCACCCGCGGCGCGCGCACGCCCCTCACCAGGCCATCCCAGTGCGTCCGGAAGTCTGCGTATGAGTGGAAGGGGCAGTCCGGAGGCGCGGCGTGAAGAATGCTGAGTATCTGTCCCATTTTCATGCTGCGAGGGGGAGAGTGACGCAGCATGAGCCGACGCTTAGGTGAGGGCTAACTGTGTGACTTAGACAGTGTTCTAGAAGGTTCACAACTGCCCACACACAAGCGATAAACTGATCACTGGTTCCTCGTTCCAAACATACACTGTATTTAAATTTCAGCCAGAATTGTTAGGAAAAACTAAACGGAACTGATGCAAGCAATATGCCCGCTATAAACACAAAATAATGACTGCTGTTGCCATAAATAGATATGCCTGGTGGTTGTTAGACTTTAGAGAAAAGCTTAAGAGTTGAATAAATACAAGTTAAGTCTGTATTTCCCACCTACCCTTTGCTGAATGATAAAATTATTATGTGTACGCTGGCTGACGTTACTGTTCATAAAGCGGGCTAAAATTCCATCCCACTAGTCCTATGCATATTAATAACATTTTTCTGAATATAGTACAAACTTAACTCATATCAAATAGTACTGAATCATTAATTATATGTGAAAGTTCTCAGGGTTATATTGAGATTATTGTAATAATTTTAATTTCATGAGATTATCTAGAAATTTTACTTTAAAAATAGATCTAATAAAATGTATTATAAATATGTATTATACATTTAATATACAATAAAATGATTTTAGTCACCTGAGAGAACTGATGGCTTCTGTAAGTATGACAATATACTTGTGGTCTCTCTTTAAAGTTATAATCCAGTTTCAAAAATTCACAAAATGGTTTCTGCTTTTGCACACGTCAGTGCTGAAGCACAGTTAGAGGAACATGGAACACCGCGTGCCTCCTCTAGGTGCTACGGACCGAAATCTCACCTTGGCAGAACGTAGCACTCGCTGCTTAAAATCGAGTGTCCCTCAATGATGGCATTCTTGTGAGTATCAAAGTCCTTTATGACACTTTGAGAAATACCAAATTCTTGTAGCTTTTAACAGAAATAAGATTTTAATGCATAATTCCTCAAGAGAATTTGGCAAACAAAAAGAAACATTAAAGACCCGCATGCGCAGCCAGCTATGATTGTGAAGGCTGCGGGTGCGCCGGACCAACCACTTCCCGTAACGTGGTCCGTGTCCGGCTCACGCCGTCTCCCCTCTACAGTCCTGCACGTTTCATGCTTCCCCCCGCCGCCCACGCAAACCTCCCGTTCTGCTCTGCTTCACAGACACGCAGAACCACCTCCCCAGGAGTCGGGACCTGGCAAATGCCCCGCCGAGCAGGTAAGTAAGGCGGGACCGAGAGGGGCTAATGACCGAGGACAACGGAGGGAATGGACTGAAATCAACCGAACGAGCACGTGCTGAGTGCGCAGTGCTGGGCAGGAAAGAGAAAGCGGAACACCCCCTCATTTCTGGGGTGTGCTCCCATGCTGACGGGGCTCTACTGCCCTGATGCCCCTATGCGACACCTGTTGCTTAAAATCGAGCAGGTGAGGCGATTTATCTGGTGAGCAAAGCTGGGACAGCCCCTCCTCTTGCCCACGGGAGCTGGCCTGTGGGGAGAGCTCGCCGTGCACCCTCTGTCACACTGGGAGTGGGGCCTGGTCTCCCAGGGAGCCTGTGGGTTTCACACCGCCACTTGCGGGTGGGTCAGTCGGCCTCATTCCAGGGTGCAGACGGGCCACCCCCTCCCAGAGCTGTCCACCTTTCTCAGTAATAAAGAGTGTGCCCGTGTGTCTGTCACGATAAACACAATGGAGACCAAACTGGAGAATGCTTTATGCAGACAAAACCAGTTAAGCCGTGTGCTTGGTCGGGTGCCAGGAGAACAGCAAAATGAAAGACACGTCCTTCTCCTAAGAAGGCCAGAAGTGTCACGTGTAACTGTTGTGTGCTGGGGTAGTGGGGAGTCCTGAGGCCACTGAAAAGGTTTTCGAGCAAGGGAATAACATGACTGGATCTGTGTTGAGCTGACAATAATTTCTTTGGGTAAACAGACTAAGAACACCACCAATATGCCTAGAATTTAATATGAATTTTGAAAATTAAAAAATCTTATCACTCTTCGTATTAAAAATTAAAACCTGGTAGCATGTGTGTAATAATAAGAAATGCATTAAGTATCTAGCACATATAGTAAAGTTAATCATAGAAATAAAAATATGTGGTACCTCAGGTGGCGGCAGTCTGATTGTGTAAGCTTCTATACTCAGACAAACTTGAGTTTCTGTTACATTGATGTCTAACACTGAAAATAAAATATTTAATTGTAAACTTTCTAGGATTACTACTCCATCCAATCAAATTACTTTAGTAACAAAAAAATTCACCGAATTTATTCAGGTTGGAAACGCAGGTAAGCACGGCAGTTCCCCACACGCGCTGACAGGCAGCCCCACCGCGCCTGGCAGTCGGCTGAGGCCTCTGAGACCAAGGCTGAACAGGGGCCGTGCGGGGCGTGTGGGGTGCTGGTGGGGGGTCACAGGCGGGCTCGCAGCAAGGGAGACGCGGCCCACAGTCGAGAGAACTGCACGAGCCCCTCGCGCAAGTCTGACGCCCACGCCCACTCTGCGTGAGACATGGAGACGCCTGACCCCAGCAGTCTGTCCCCAGCCAGGCCCTCAGGTGCTTGGGCAGCTCCTCTGCATTGATAGGGCCTCAAGGCTTCTGCCTGCTTTCTCTTAATTCAAAGCACTTGCCTTGGGAAGGGGTGGCACCTAGGGCAAGGCAGGAGGGGCTGTGGGTACTGGTAATGTGCTGGTTCTTGACCTGAGAACGGGCCTCGGTGTAATTTCAGTCGGTGAGAGCCCAGCTCTACACTTCCAGTTTGTCGGTCTCACTGCGGGGTGTCACCTTCAGTGACCCAGAAGACACAATTCCAACACAGAAGTGGTGGACCTTGCTCTTCTAAACTGTTATTTTTAACTTACTGTTATCTTTAATAAACTGTTATCTGCAACAGCTGTCGTCTCCTGCTAGCATTCGAGGATGGAACTCAAGCAGCAGTGAGCCCACTGGTCCACGGCTACAGTACAAGGGGGCCGCTGTCCGACTCGGGCAGAGCTGGTACAAGGGGGGCCGCTGGGACCGCAGAGCTGCGCCCCAAGAGTGGGGAAAGCTGCCGGGACCAGTTAGTCATGTCTGCGTGGGCTCAGGACTCCCACCTATCTGCTTTCTCGGGACGACTGCTTTGGAAATTGTCTGCCTGCAAAGTGCAGCCACATCATTGAATCGGATTAGACCATATCACAAACTGTCCTTTTAGATCATCTGTGTCTTTTTAGACTTTTTTAAAAAGTAGAATCATGTTCTCATAAGAAATAAAGCTTTTACTGGAAACTACACATTATAAATGGCTGTAAGAATTAAACTCCTTCATAGTCATAATTTTTTTAAGTAAAGAAAAAAATTATAGCTTTTATTGAAATTGAGAGAAGTGAATTTCTCTCAATGAGGTAGGCTATGTACTTTGAATCAGAGGTCATTTTCCCAGGTGAAATTGTGATTATAATAACACCTGCTTGAATTCTGATATGACCTAATCATCACGATTATAACAACTCAACGATCTGTAACACTGTTTAACAACTATTGATTATATTAATGTTTCATCTATTAACTTAAGCATTTTTACTTACCAATAGCATTTTGCTTTCCCATCTGAGAAAGAAACTCTCTTCCTTAAAAAATTGATAGGATATATCATATTATTATAACCCATAAATCATGCTTGATAAATACAACTTTTTATGTGAAATTATCAGTTAAGGAAAATGCTTTAAAATGCAGTTTTATACAAAGAAATGTCAGCTTACATAAAAAATAAAACCATTCAAAAACTATCTCTTCAGTTAAAAGGATAAAAATACTTTATTATACCCTCAAATATTTATTTTGTAGTATAAAATGCTTCGAAAATGGCCAGACCTCAATATAAAGCTCAATACCATTTTGGTTCCAGCAATATTAGTCATTTCTGTTCATTTTATAGTAATTCTCGTCACTTGTATTTTTTTCTTCTAAGCATCAAGCATTACACAATAAACATTTTCTTTAAAGAAACAAGAGCAGGCGTCTGGATATAACCCGCAGGCAAGGAGATGACAGGTGTGTTGTTGTGGGCTTGCCAGAGAATGCTTGGTGGGGGCTATGCTTTAATAACTATTTCCTGAAGGCAGATTCCCATAATGGAAGTAACCTGCCTCAGAAAGTCACAACGACTGGAAGAGATAAAGTCACCTTGCACCAGGAGATGGCCAGTCTTATTCCAGGCTGGAGCGAGTCTGGCCGTGAGTGAGTACGAAAGGCAGTTTTGAAGAATTACAGGAATGACTCTTTGTGGTGCCTCTGCCTGAAAAGATTAAAGGACAAAATATGAGCCAGTCACAGCAATCAGTACGTCCCTACAGACTCACGGAAATGTGTGCGCTGGGACCACCCCCCATAGGCTGGGCTGTTCTGGATGTCAGCTGTGGTCATCGCCATGGTCACCACAACCCTATCTGGTCCTAAGGTAAAGAAGCGTTGAACTATTTTCACTCTGAAGCCATGACGGCTGTCATGCTATGACAGCCAGACTCCGCCTGCTTATCCTGACCCTGAGCCCGAACCTTTAGAGCGCCTGCGCCAGGCCCTTACACTTCACTCTGTGGTCCGCTCTGCACAGAAGACACAGACCAGAGCCGCACTGTAACATTCCTTATTACTGTTCACACCGTCTAGTTCAGCACCTGAAAACAACGAGATACTTCCACGGGTACCAGCAAAGCATCTCTCCTTGTAGAGAATTTTTTAAAAGTGGGACTTCTGACCAATGAGAGTAACAGGATGCAGACTTACCCTCCCACCTGAGACAACACTAAAAATTGGGCAAGTCGTACAAACCACGGTTCGCAGGGCACTGGACATCAAGCCACAAAGAGGAGTGGTCCCTGAGAGACAGAAACCAGCACACTGACCGAAGAGGGTTTCCAGGTGAGGTGCGGGGTGTGCGGGACTCCCTGGGTTGAGGGGACAGAGCTGACGTTCCAGGGAGACAAGGGCAGTCGAGTCTGGGGGACACAGAGTTGGAGGCGAGAGAGCGGCACGGAGAGCAGACTCTGAGACCACGGAGCCCCTGGTGAGTGCGGATTAGCGCATGCTAGTGAGGAAGCTACTCCGGGCTCGGGAGAGAACCAAGGCTGTGTTCTCTGCACGTCCATGCAAACACGGTCCAGAGGAAAAGGCTGCGTGTGCCTCTACTGGCGGGACATGCAGAAAAGTGACAGCCCCCAGGAGAACTGTCTCCCAACATCATCCCCCTCCTTTTTATACCACTTGGGCTTCTGGTGAACTTCCCAGGATGCAGGTAAGTCATCCGTTTGTGGGGACAGGACCAAATCTGTTCATCTGTCTCAAAGAGAACTAGGGCTCCTGTCTACAGGACTCCAAGCAGCGGGCGCCAGACCAGCTGCACTGTTGACTTCACATGTGCCCCCAGGGTCCAGGACCCGGGCAGCTGAACAAATCCCATCAACTATCAGGATCTGCCCTAGGGAGCCAAATTCAACCCAGGTTCAGCAGGATGTATGGGCTCAGAGCAGCCGTGGCACGCCAAGAGGAAGGCTAGGGCAGTCCTACCTTTTATAAACACCTTGACTGGTGCCCTGGATGCCTTCCAGGGCAAAGGTGGTCTCATTGATCCTGTCTGCTACAGTCGTAGGCAAACCCTGCACCTTATTTTCCCAATAACTGATAAAGTGGGTAGACAGAAAGCGAGAATACAGTACCTTAGCACCATCGACTTCTGTGACCCAATCAGATCTGCAGACTATGCGACACAACACATGTTCATTCCAAGGGGACAAGAATCATGCTCTAAGGCAGACCACATTCCGGGCCACAAACAAGCCTCAGTAGACTCTAAAACATTCAAGTCATATAAAACATGTCCCCTAGCTACAGCTGAATTAGAGGGCAGTAACAGAAAAATCTCTGGCCCCAGCTGGTGGCTCAGTTGGTGGCAGCGTCATCCCATACACCAAAAGGCTGTGGTTCAACCCCAGCCTGCACGCGTGGCAGGCAACTGATGTTTGTTTCTCTCTCTCTCCCTCCCTCCCTCCCTCTCTAAAATCGATACACATATCCTCAGGTGAGGATTTAAGAAAATCCCAAGAATATCCCCAAATATGTAGAAACTACATAACACATTTCTAATTAACCTATAGATCAAAGAAATCAAAGGGGAATTAGAAAGTATTTTGAACTGAGGAAAATGAAAGCAAAACATGGTTATGAGGAAATTTATAGCACTTAAGTGTGTCTACATTGGAAAAGAAAAAGTTCTCAAATCAGTGACCTCAACTTCCACCTTAAGAAGCTAGAACAGAAACGTAAGTATCATTCATTTTTGCTCGTGAGGTTTCACAGGAGATGTGTGTTACTCCTTCAGCACATCCACTGGGCGCCCACTGTGTGCTCAGCTCTGCGCCGAGTGAACAGGAGCCGACCGCCTATGCCTTACTGGAGCTCACCCTACGGGGAGGTTCAGTCTCGTGCTCCGTGGGGAAGGGCGTGGTAACTGAACACAGCAAGCACGAATCAAATGACATCGTGGCCTTAGGTGAGGCTTCACGTTTTGTGCGAGGGCCATGGGGCTGCACAGCTCCAGGCCCTTTCTGCGATGCGCTCTCTTGCCTAGATCCAGCCTAGCCTCCCGCTGCACCTGATGCCTGTTCCTGGTTATTCCCAAAGGCGCTATCATCACCACTGTGTGGGATCACATATTACTTTTGTTTGCATTTCCCCATAAAGAAAATACAATAGAAGTAAGCCCAAAATAAGCATAAGAAAGGAAATAATATAGGCCAAAATGAAAATCAATGAAATAAAAAACAGAGAAAATCAACGAGACCAAAAGCTGTCCTTTGAGATCAGTAAGACAGTGAAGCCTCCAGCAAGACTGGTCAGGGAGGAGGAAAGGTACGCGCCACCAGCAAGTGGAATAAGAGAGGGGACATCACTGCAGACTCTGCAGCCGAGGGACACAAGGCAGCGCCACAAGTTTATGTCATCTGCCCGACACTCGGATGAAAGGGACACAGTCCCTGAAACAGACAACTTGAATATCCCTATTACCTATTAGAGACCGAACTGTATTTAAGATCCTTCCTTTCTGCGTGACTCCAGGCCCAGGTAATTTTATTGGTGAGTTCTAACAAACACTTATAGAAGGGATAATAAAAGTTCTACACAAACTCTAAAGACTTTTTAAAAAGGAGGAAACTTTTCCCT
Source organism: Tonatia bakeri (assembly GCA_004024845.1). Classification (NCBI taxonomy): domain Eukaryota; kingdom Metazoa; phylum Chordata; class Mammalia; order Chiroptera; family Phyllostomidae; genus Tonatia; species Tonatia bakeri. The sequence goes on from PVIA01005368.1 coordinate 106,469, forward strand.
GTGGGCAGGGAATTTGTCTGGTTCATGGCTTCAACTCCAGAAGCAAGTGGAGTGCTCAGCACATCACAGATGTTCAGCAACTCTGCGCGGGCTGCAGTGACTGTTGCCCGGAAAGTATCCAGAAAGAAAAAAATGGGGCAGAACCATGAAGACCCAAGAGGGTAAGGAAGTCAGGCTGGGAGAAAGCTTATGAGCATCAAGGCATTTGGGATCTGGAAGTCTGGGGAAGGGGACAAAGCAAGTTTACTTAGTGACAATGGGGAACCATGGTAAGCGGGAAAAGGATAAGAGTATAAACAAAAAGATTTTGGAAACTGGACAACTTTCAGTGATAAAGCCCAAGGTGTGAAGGAAAAGACTGGAAGAAAATATTTAATGAAGTGTGTTTTTGTTAGTGTATAATGACTTCAGAAGCTATGTTTTTTAATTTTTTACTTTTTTCTTATAATCTTTATATATGCTTGGTATATTCTTTTACTAACTCAGTACTCAAATGTGATCTACTCTTCTGCTTAATCTTCAGAAGTCATCTCTAAAATCATATTGTATCTATTGTTTTTGACACACTTGTCAAACAACAGTACAATTTTGATCTTTAAGTCAGTACATTAACAAGATTACATTCTCCACAAGCAGCCAGTAAGACAGCAAAGCGATCTCTACTAAACTGAGACACTTGTCATGATAAAGGACAGAGTTTTGTAGAGATCCCTGAAAGACCTAGTTTCCAGTTGTAGGAAAAAGATACCCTGCGAATTTGGTTTTGAGAGTTCGGACTTGCCTTAGCACAAAGGTGAAACCAGCACCCTCCACACGGCCCCTGGAGAGCCCTGCTCTCCTGCAGGCGGAGACTGATGGCCGAGACCTGCTGCCGGTGGTTCAGAGACTCCTCCTCCCGGAACTGTGAGAGCACCTCCGGGGTCGGGGAGACCTCATCACCCTCCTAGACCCTCAAGGGCACGCCTCATCTTGGAGAGGACCTCATTGCCCTGGACCCCTGCAGGTCGGCCTGCTGCAGTAACGGAGGGTACAGTGCCCCAGAGAGACGTGCGGAGACGTGACACGAGCACCAGCCACGTCTCCTTGGCCCGAGTGACTGGGACACACGAGGTGCTCAACTCACCTATTCCTGTTTTCCTCGCTGAGATCCAGAAATCATCACCCTGAGTACAATTTATACTGTTTTGTGCCTCCACTTTATTAGCTATATTGTTATGAACAGTGTTTTTATCTCTCTCAGGGTTTTTCTTCATCTGTAGAATGAGATTATTCACTTCTTGGCAGCTACATATGATAAGTAATATGATGCCAGGTAAAATGCCCACAAGAAGTTACCCAGCAAAACATTACCCCCTCGCCCCGTCTCTACTGAATGAAAACAACCCCTGTGCTCGCTCACACGCACTCACGAGAAAGAGACTCCAGTTTCTGTCGGCCACCAAAAGAAGACGAATACAAAATCAATATAAACAACATCTGGAATTGTATCTTTTTAAACACTTACCTTAGCTCCATATTTTTCAAGATAGGCATTAAGCTTTCCAGCTTTATAAAATGGTATCTGTAACAAAAATCCACATTTATAAAAATGACTTGACAAACGTGTTATTAAATAAAGCCATACCTAACATGCTACAGGCTCTGCAGCAGAGCACACAGAACTGCACGTCTCCCTGACAGCCCCTGCGCCTCGGAGACGCCAGCCCCTCCCTGAAATACATCTGCGGTGTGCTCCCCCCAAGGGAGGAAAGCCTTTCTGGGGGTGGCATGGACCCAGAAACTATATGATGAAACAGGCCAGTAAGTTTCATATAACAAATATTAATATGTTTCTTTATATATAGTATATTCTTAGACATTCCAAGGAAAGGGATGTAAGTGGGAGAGCAAGAGAAAGTCCGAATGGCCAAGGCAGCCAGCTCCCCCGTGAAAGCCACACACGTTGACGGTGCTGGTGACCTGAGAGACCAGCAGATGTGGGGAGTCTGCAAACCCCCAGTGTCTGTGGGCACGCGGAAGCACAGACTTCTCACACGCGGTTTGTTAAATGTCATCGAGGATGGCTTTCTGGAGAGCGATTCCACAGCACCTAGATTACAGCTAAAATGTGCTGCAATCTCAGTTCTAAGGATTAAACCCGCAGAAACTACCAGAAGGATGCAAACGATATTATTCAATGATGCTTTCCGAAGCCCTCTTTGCAAGAGCACACACTGGAAACTCAGGATGAGCATTAGGAAATGAAAGTGAAAGGCAAGTTTCAAAATAGTATGCATGAGAATTCCATTTTAAATATTTTTGCAAATTTTTATAGCATGTAATATATTTATAAAAAAGCAAAACAGATTTTCCAGATGGCTACTCTAAGATATACCTGAATACCTGAATTTACTAGAACTCTAAAACAATCTCCTCTTTGTTCCATAAATTTTTCAGGCAGAAAAAAACACAATTAAGAGATATTAGTGTCTACTTGTTCACCAATAGTTTGTTCTTCTTAAAAACTACATTAAGGATGAAAAGAAAAAGTTGGACATATAGCCACATAACCTAGAAGAAAAGACCTAAATATTCTGTATGGCTTATCAGTACTGTTAATAAATGTTGATTTCACTGGATTCTGGGAAATTAAAATCTCAGAGTAAGAGGATTTTCAGAAAGATTTTTAACAAAAATCTCAGGATAGTATCACTTTTATAAAGATTTTGGTCCTTCATTATCATTCTCAGTTATATATAGCACTAGGAAATATAATTTTTACTAACTATAAAAATTAAATTTCCAAATTAAAAAATATGATCTAAATTCTTTAAAAGCAATTAGAGACTTGATGGAATGAGAACTTTCTTCCTTTATATTAAGTGTAATGCTAAAGAATAAAATATGAGAAAAGGATTATATCTTCAAAAATTTTGCTATAACATCCTCACTTCTACTCTATCTTAACATTTATGACATGGAAAACTAAATATTAGAACCACAAAAATTAATTTTAAACATCAGGTATATTGAAGTTAAAGTCTGTTAATGGTTCAATCAAACTACAAAACAATGTAACTTATCTTCATAAGCCATCTTTAGTCTGAGCTATAATTAGTACCTGAATTACTGTGTACCAGTACTGCCCAAAGTAATGAGCAGTAATACTTTTTATAAAATGTTAAAACACTAACCGCCATCACCACCCAAATTTGGCTGAATGTTCCAGGCACAGGCGATGCAAGGATGTCTTGGTGCAAAGACAGCAGCTGCCTGCGGAGAGGAAATGCATCAGTTCTAGCGTCGACTTGCCTGCTGCCTGTCTCACTTTATTGGAACACTGAAGACCGCTCAGCCCCAGCCCTGGTGGGCGGCTCAGCTGGCTGGGGCACCGTCCCGCTGTGCCCAGGCTGTGGTCGGGTCCCCAGTCCGCGCACACATAAGGATCAACCAGTGGATGCACAAGTAAGTGGAACGACAAGTCAATGTTTCTCTCTCTTCCCCTTCCTCCCCCTCTCTAAAATCAATCAACAGAAAAATCATTTTGTTCTAATAAAAATTTAAGTCTCTTCTAGGCAAAGATCGTGCTATTGATTTCTGTACCTCTCCCCACACTGAGGGTGGCACCTTGAACCCTATAGGCACTCAGCCAAGATTTGAGTTAATAGAATTGTAAAAGTTTAGGCACTGATATTAATATGTAAACTTGTCCCTGCATCTGAATGTCCTAACCTCTTTCATCTGTGAATGAGAATCCTTCTCCGAAAGCCCCACCTCCACCCTGACTACAGACTTGAAGAAGTCTCGGCACTGAAGAATCCATCTCTTCTAACTCTAGTTTCTTCCATTTCCCTTTCTTTTTACGTGGTTGGGGGGAGGGGGGACAGTCTAATGACTCAACTCTCAGAAAGGTTATCAACTACTTCAACGTTAGAACTACTGACTAGATTCTTTTCCTGCAAAAATGAAATTTTTTCCAAGCCAGAATGACATTAATGGTTTTAGTTTAGCATTCAGGGGCCAAATGAACTTAGAACAAAAATTACCACAATTGAAATGATCATCAATAATTTTGCTTCAGAGATCAGGAGAAGGTGGGAAAAACACAAAAAGGAATAGAGTTGGAAATATAAACATTTTCCAAATTACTAATCCTCAAGGAAACACATGTTAAGAACCCTGAGAATTTGTGGGGTGCTACCTCGCAAAGGGCGACTGAGAACCACTCCTGGCGGACCCCCTTCCATCAGAACCCTGGTGGGGCGAGCGCTTGGTTCTGCAGGGCCTGCTTTTGTCTCAGCCGCTCAGTCACCGGGAGGACGAGTGACAACCCCCTTCGCTGTGGCCACGGTCTCCTTCGATTTGAGAGCGAACGGCAGAAAACCTCACATACAGTTTTCTGTCTATGTGTCTCCCAAAGGGGTCACACTCACTGCGATCACGCTGCTCGTTAGCAGGAAGGGTATGGGCCCCTGGGTGTCCCCGGTGCCCCTGGGGGGAAATGTGTACAAGGGGAGAAAAAAGTTTTGTGAATAAGAGAAAATGGAGGACACCCAAGGGTCCTTCTTATTTCTGACTCCTAGCAGTCTCAGAAGTGTTTGTCTCCAAGAAATTAAGCTACAGGTAGAATCCTGACGTGTATTCTCAGAGTCTTCCCCTGACCGCCTCAAATCAGGTAAGGGACTAACGTGTGGTGGGTCCTCAACTCAGCTGCTTTTCAAAGACTGTCTTGGAATGGGCATTTCAACAGCATTCTTGGAAAACTGCTCTTCAGAAATACTCTTAAACTGACCTGAACGTTAAGAAATTATATTAATCTAAAATGTTCACAGTATCTCTTGAAGTGCCTCATACACAGAAAGTACTCAGTATTTATTAATTACTTCTTCTAAGTTTTGGGGAGCCTGATTTAATTCATCAGTGTCTATAAAAATTTTAAATTAAAAAGTTCACAGAACCTGGCTGGTGTGGCTCAGTGGACTGAGCACAGGCCTGCGAACCAAAGGGTCACCAGTTTGATCCCCACTCAGGGCACAGGCCTGGGCTGCAGGCCAGGTCCCCTGTAGGGGGCATGTGAGAGGCAACTGCATATTGATGTTTCTCTCCCTCTCTTTCTTCTTCCCCTCTGTCTAAAAATAAATAAATAACATCTTTTTAAAAAGTTCACACAAGAAGTCATAAATGTAACAACTCAACAGTGAGACAGTCTACCTCAAGTATTTTAAGTCCTTCCCGAAATGTAATCCTCTGGACCTGCACGGAACAAAACTGAATTTGTTTTGTAATTATACACACAGAATGAGTGAATGAGTATTTTGTCTTAAAACAGCTCTTACAGGTCTCAGAAACTTTGGGCAGTGTCAGAGTAGAATGTATTTCTCACCTGCACGTCTTCAGCTGTGTGCTCCTGACCTCAGCATCTGGCCCCACGTGGCACAGTGTCACCCTGACAGCACAGAGTCTCCGCAACTCTGGGACGGTGACGAAGAACAGTGACTGCGGCCTGGAGTTGCTCATCTCTTCCTGTCGGCCGAATGTCTCGGCAACCAGGCCTTTGGAACAATCACCCAGCAATAAAAAATTAGTAAACCATCATACCAACAAGGTTTCAGTACCCACTCATCAGGATATTTGATATTGTGTTGGAATTAGAAAATAAAAACAAATTAGCAAACTTCAGCAATTAAGTATCACTGCCATTTTACCTTTAAGGCTCTCTAATAACCTAGAATTCTTTTGGTATGTGTTTTAAGATATAGTTCACATGACATACAAGTCACTCATTGAAAGTGTACAAGTGAATGGTTTTTATTCTACTTACTGAGTTATGCAACCACTACAATACATTTTGGAACACTTATGTCACCCGAAATACAAAATTTGGAATTTCAAATCTGGTTTTATACCACAAGAGAATAATTTGAGTATAAATAATAAAAAAGCAGCACTGTTCATTAAATACCTGCTCTGCTCTAGGCACTAGATACATTTCTATCATGCTGACTCTATTTAATAAAGTCCTTCTAAAGTTTCTGGCTGTTATTAAGGTTTCATTTTGATCGTTCCTATGACCATAATAATTTTTTAAAAATCAAAATGTATAGAAAAGTGTTCTGTTATTTCAGGTTACCCCTGAAAAGTAATTCAAGTTTAAGGACTATATTTTTCATCATTTTACATGAAAGAAAATATTTACTGAATCTCTAAATTACCTAGTTTCCCTTTCCAGTAATTATCTGGCTGTAAAATGTCTACTAGGGACACATTTTACAGCTGAAAAGTCACAGGACATAACTTTGAAGTCTATCTTATATGCTACTTTACAAAAAACTGGAATTTAAGCTCCACTTTTCTGTTTAAATATATTTCCCTGATTATGCTATTACAGTTGTCCCATTTTTTTTCTTCCCTTTATTCCCCTCCACCCTGCACATCTCCTTGCACCTGCGTTCCCTCCCTTTAGTTCATGTCCATGGGTCATACATATAAGTTCTTTGGCTTCTACATTTCCTATACTATTCTTAACCACCCCGTTTTCTACCTACCATTTATGCTTCTTATTCCCTGTACCTTTTCCCATTTTCTCCACCTTCCCTGCTGATAACCCTCCATGTGATCTCTATTTCTGTGATTCTATTCCTGTTCTAGTTGTTTGCTTACTTTGTGTTTATTTTTGTTTTTAGGTTTGGCTGTTGATAGCTGTGAGTTTGTTAGCATTTTACTAGTCATAGTTTTGATCTTCTTTTTCTTAGATAAGTCCCTTTAACATTTCATATAATAAGGGCTTGGAGATGATGAACTCCTTTAACTTTACTTTATCTGCCCTTCCATTCTAAATGATAGCTTTACTGAATAGAGTAATCTTGGACGAAGATCCTTGCCTTTCATGACTTGAAATACTTCTTTCCAGCCTCTTCTTGCCTGTAAGGTTTCTTTTGAGAAATCAGTTGACAATCTGATGGGAACTCCTTTGTAGGTAACCGTCTCCTTTTCTCCTGCTGCTTTTAAGATTCTCTCCTTCTCTTTAATCTTGGCTAATGTAATTACAATGTGCCTTGGTGTGTTCCTCCTTGGGTCCAAATTCTTTGGGACTCTCTGAGCTTCCTGGTCTTCCTAGAATCCTTTGCCAGAATGGGAAAGTTCTTCTTCATTATTTGTTCAAGTAAGTTTTCAGTTTCTTGCTCTCCCTCTTCCCCTTCTGGCACCCCTATGATTCGGATGTTGGAACATTTAAAGTTGTCCCAGAGGGTCCTAAGCCTCTCCTCATTTTTTTGAGTTCTTGTTTCTTCATTCTGTTGTGGTAGAATGTTTCTTTCTTCCTTCTGTCCAAATTGTTGATCTAAGTCCTGGTTTCCTTCCTGTCACTATTGGTTCCCTGTACATTTTCCTTCATTTGACTTTGCATAGTCTTCACTTTTCGTCTGTTGTGCGACCCTTAACTTTACTCAACCAATTCTGTGAGCATCCTGACTACCAGCATTTTGAACTGTGCATCTGATAGGCTGGTTATCTCTTCCTCGTTTAATTGTATTTTTTCCAGAGCTTTGATCTGTTCTTTCATTTGGGCCGTTGTTTTGTTTGTTGTCTCTGCAGCACCCGTTAGGTGGTAAAGGGCAGAGAGTTCGCCAGGTGGGCGACCCACTTCCCTGGGTTGCGGTGCTGTGTCTGGGGGAGGGGCCAGAGAGGGACAGTGCCGCTTGTTCCGCCGTCAGCCCCACTTTTCTACCGGGCACACATACGACACAGAATGAAGTGGATTCCGGTAGCCCAACCTTCCGACACGGACATGTTTTCTCTCTCTGATAAGAAAAGCGATCCCCAGTCGACCAGCGTCTGGAGGCGGACCAGCCGAAGTGCCCTCTCGGGAGGGAGTCGGAGCCCCGCTCAGGCGCTGCCCTGCCGCCCGAGAACCGGCGTGGGAGGTGCTCGCCGACCTCTCACTGTTGAAGAAGAGGTCGGGTGTTCTCGCTCGGGTGTTCAGAGAGTGCGCTCGGAGCAGCCAACGAACCAATTCGCACAAGGTATTCACGACGCAATCATTTCTGAGACTAAAGTGAAACCGCTCCTTCTCGCGCGTCCCCATCTCCCCCGTAAGTGCCAGGCAGACACGCCCCTTCAGTTTCCCCGAATCACACCCTGCGGAGCGTCCCGGCGAAAGGCATCCACAGTGACCGAGAGAATGACACACAGCCCGGAACCGACAGCGGCTGGGGTCCAGAGGCGCAGCTCGGGCATTTTAAAGAACATGGGTCACATCACTGTGGGCGAAAGCCTGCGATGTCACTCTCATTTCTGAAGCACACTTCCTCCTGAAATTACGTCCCATCTCATTTTCCCGGTAAACGCTGCCCACCTCCGGGGGCTGAGCAGGAAACTGCATGCGCGCAACGCGGTCTGCTCAGGCGCGGGCCAGGACGGCTTTGCTTTCATGCGGAGCGCCACCTTGAACTCTTACCGGGTTCGCGACGCGCACAGTGAGACGCAGGGCTGCCCCCCCCCCCCCCCCCCCCCCCCCCCGAGATCGGGTGAGACGGATGCGAGGCTCGGGACCCCAGCCGCAGCCCGGCCAACATCCGGGGTCTGGGTGACGCGTGAACACTCGGTTCCCGCGACAGCTCCCCCGCCAGCACGGGCGCCCCGAGTTCCCCCGCCGGGCCTCGCAGCCCGACCTCGAGGGGCAGACCCGGGCCCTGTTCAGTGTGAGCCACTTCCGGCCTCTCCTCACGCGCGGGAGAGCCTGGGCCGGAAGTGCGACAGGCTCCTCCCTCTGCACCTCCCTCTCGCACCCAGGGTGGCTGCACGGGGCTGGGCGGAAGCACCCCCAGGCCACCCCTCAGTTTAAACAGGCTGTTAACAGGGTGACGGTCACCGACCGACCAGAGAGACGCCCTAAAGGCCGGACCCTGAGGGCCGCCCGAATGCGCGTTCTCCGGCCACAGCCACAGCTGGCGCGTGCCCACCTCCCACGTGACGTGACAGGTGTCAGGTCCGCGCACGCTGCACCTCCGCGTGGCGCAGGCTCGGCCGAGTCCCCTCCCCACTGGGCTGCGTCCTGACCACCGAAAAACAAGCCTGAAAACCCAAAGCGAGGCCGTCGAGCTGATGCCTCCTGAGGCGGAGGCGCGGGCCTGCTCTTTGCCTGAGGAAGCTGTGGGTGGGCGGCAGGGCTGCGGCGGCCTCCTCCTCGTGCTCGGCCCCCTCAGCAGAGGTCCGCCTCCGTCCTCACCTCGGTGGGACTGCAGCCCGCTGCTCCTCGCTCCCCTGTGACCTCCCCGCTGCGCTAGGGCATCACTCCCAGCATGCCCCGGGCACCAGCTCTCCAGACAAGCCCTGCAATCCCAGCATGCCCCGCGCACCAGCTCTCCAGACAAGCCCTGCGCTCCCAGCATGCCCCGCGCACCAGCTCTCCAGACAAGCCCTGCGCTCCCAGCATGCCCCGCGCACCAGCTCTCCTGACAAGCCCTGCGCTCCCAGCATGCCCCGCGCACCAGCTCGCCTGACAAGCCCTGCGCTCCCAGCATGCCCCAAAACTCCCAGCACGCTGCGCGCACCACCTGCTCCTGGCCCGCCCTGTAATGCCGCCGCACCACGCCGCTCTGGGTGGACTTGGGCATCTGAGGCCGCGCTGCCCACCAGCGCTATCAGCGCAGGGCTCCTCAGGGTCCCTGCCACGCAGATGCAGCTGACCTCTCCTTGGAGGGTGCCAAGGGCCCTGGTGGGGGCCCGCTGGTGCCGCACCGGCTCTTCTCCGCGGAACCACGGCCCAGACCCTCGGTGGCGGGTGGGCCAGGATGGGAACGCCCTGCAGCGTCTTGAAGCGGAGGCCTGGGGCGAGCACAGTGCAGGCGCGTCTCCTTCCATTGACATGTTTTACTCAGCGTCTGCTGTGTTTGGGAGCTTTTCTAGGAGTGCGTGATGGAGCATTACGCAAACACCATTCCCTGCATTCATGGGTGTACATTTTACTGGAGGTCAAGCACAAATAATAAGATAAATGAGCAAAATATGAGTGTGGTAGATGGCGATGGTTGGAGGAAAGTAAAGCGGGAAAGGGAGACAGACAGGGAGTGTTGGGGGAAGCTGTTAGGGAATTCGGCAGGCAGCGTGCAGAAGGTGACTTGTTGGACTCAGAGGAGGAGGCAGGGGCGCCCACGGGACGTTGGGGGAGGACGTTGCAAGGGAGGGCCTAGCACACACACAGACCGGAGGCCGGAGAGCGAGCAGCGGGCCGGAGCAGAGCTGTAAAGAGAAGTAGCAGCGTGAGGCCAGACTGTTTACAGTGTGCAGAGGAACCGTTTGGGGCCTGGTACACTCTGCTGTGCGGCGGTAGCGGGCTCACCCAGGCTGCTGCACGGGGAGCAGACTGCAGCGGACGGGGGTCGGGAAGGCAGTGGCGGTTCCCCGGGAGGGCAACGGGTCGGAGTGGTGGCAGGGAGGCAGTGGGGTGACTTGGGGTACGAAGGGACTCTGAAGCTAGATCTGATGGGCTCAGGATGTGGATTCCTGTGGCGTCAGAGAGGGAGGCGGCGAGCCTGAC